>CAJVPI010001014.1:0-17958 GCA_910592345.1 Paraglomus brasilianum
GAAACGACGGAGGAGATTATTAGCACTTTCTGACCTGGTAAATGAAAAAAGCCGCCTCATAAGCAACTATGATGTTAACGAGCTTGAGCAAATTGTCCAGGATCGCCGCTACCACTCCCCGGAACGTTCACCTGAACGCTCACCCAACAGTTCGTTCGAGCATTCATCCAACGAAATAATCGTTTATGATTTGAGCTGGCGTTCTGAAAAGGTAAGCCTTTGGGAGCATTCGAACAATTATCTAAACTCTTATTGAATTTTTTTTTCAGTTGAAGAATCTCCTTCGAGACATTCTCGATAAACACGGCTTTGAAGTGCGGAAGTCAAGTCATAAGAGGAGACGTATACTGAGTGAGGAGGAAGAACGTACTGAGGTTCCGAAAGAAACACCAGCATGGTGTATTTGCCAATATAATGACTGTATAATTACATATTGTCACTGGTGTCGATTATGTCGATAATAAATTGAGAAACATTATTGGTATATGTACCATCTCACGATCTCGTTATTTCATGCTTTAACAGCAATTGTTCAAGCATCGAAGTTAATACGTGCGTGGCGATAAAAGAAATTCATAATAGGAAAAGTTCATAATTTAAATTATATTAGTATTATAAATTGGGTTACAATAGTATTGGGCTGAATAAACAATTATCGCCCGTATGACGGAATTTTACGATTGATGACGATCTCCCTGCATTTTGCACATGGCACATTCATTGAAAATGTTAAATAGAATATTTCAATCTAATCTGAATCCTGCATTATATCAGTAAGAAAACCAAACCCACCGTTTGTGCCAGTTTCTGATAAATTGACACCCAAGTTTTCTCGATTGACGTTACCATTAATGTTAGTGAAATTTTTTATGTGAAAGTCTTGTGTTACTACGCCGAAATAATCGATGGCGTGTGTGAAGAAGAATGGCAAACATCTTGGGCAGTTAAATTTTAATACACTGAAACATGAAAGATTATAGCATAGAAGAGAACCATGTAAGTGCGAATCTCATCACCGAAGACAATAATGATAATGATATTAATATAAACGAATCAGAAGGTTAACATTATGCACCAATAAGATCACAGGATTGTATCACATGGCCGATCACAACTGTTGTTTACGTCGGGTTTCTTCACTTTTTTTTCGCGACGTGGATTACACTCCGACACAGTATCTGACGGTAATACCCATTAACGGTTGCTTTTGTTGCTTATTATTACAGTATTATGTATGCTCTTTTGTTTGTATACGTTTCTATTGGTATTATGAATAAGTTTTCTATAGATGTACTATTTGAGTTCATGTTTCGCTACAAGAGTCGAACGACGTTGGTGAGGTGTTTGTTCAGTTGTTCGGTTGTTTTAAAGCTGGCTACTTATAAGTATTATCTAAATATTGTACTCTAACACAGATGTCTAAACGCTTTCTTCCTCTTTTTCCAGCGTCTCCGTTACAAGGATTAAAATATCTTCTCACACAGACCTGATGGTGAATAACTATCGCACAATTATTTTTTGTTGTTTGTGTCAATTCCATTTGTTTATTTGGTTTGTCACTGAATCGTTACGTTTGTATCGCTTCCGACCACAGCTTATAAGAACTAAATTATATCAAGGACCGTTACCGTAAGGTAAACATTATCTGAGGAACTGTTATCGCTGAATCAATGCACTTCTTTCTCACATGCATTTTCTTTCACAGTTGAATGTAATACCATGCATACATGTTTTTTATTTGACAACGATAACATGGACGCACTTACTGATGGACGAAGAGTAAATGGTTCTCAGAAGTAAGTGTTTATCTCCTAGTATTATTATATTTACACCTTATCCTCAAGTCTGCCGTTCATATTTATTTAGGCAGTACATACAGTCAAATCTCGATAAACCGAAGATGGCGGTGACAGCAATTTTTCTTCGGATTAGCAGGGTCGCTCTATAACCGAAGTGTATATTCAGGGAAACCATACGTTCGGATAAACGGAGTAAGTGCTCGAACTGCCGATAACATTAGTCTTTATTTGTTATGACATAAGCTTATTACATTAACAGTTTGTGAAATAACTGCTTATTTGAGATTGAACCTTGGAGTCAAAGATTGATTGACGTATTTTTTTTACATTGATTTAACTCAAGTCAAGCAAAGCGAATTTTATAGACAAATATAATATGCGGTTTATCGGGTTGTGGTCAATATTCCGTTTACAAAGGTAAATGTTACGTCATTTTAGTCGGATTATTGGGGTATATTAATATTTGTTTCAGAAAATCTTCGGTTTACGGTTTATGGAGGTTTAGTAATTTCGGATTATCGGGGTAATTTTAATAGGCTAGGCTAAATGCGAATTTCAAAAAAGGTTCGGTCTAACGGGGGGTTTTCGGTTTATCGGGGTTCAGTTTATCGGGGTTCGGTTTATTGAGGTTTGACTGTATTAATATGGACTTACTGAGTTAAGTATATGAAATTCAGAACTTCATTATCATCCTGTTATTGCTAGGAATATAGCAATCACCTCATGCACACTTAATTATTACAAACTTAATTTATCAGTAGACCAAATCTATACATTTAATCGCATAAGTATATAACCAGAAATAACGGTAATTGAAAATCGGTCATGCGGACCTCAGCATCAGCCGATCTCAGCATCAGCCCCCACATTTAATGAAAAGAATTAATTAATTTGAGCAAATTTTATGCTTTCAGCAGAGTTTATAAGTCAACTCTCTATAACAAGTTAATTTTACTAGAATATGATTGATGTGACTAGAATTATAGTTGATTCAATTGAAATTATAATAAATTTACCAGAAAATAAAGTGAAAATTGCGTATAATTCTACCAGAATTACCACTGATAAAACTAAATCTGCCCAAGAATTGAATCTTGACATGCTGGCATTAAGGTAAAACGTTAGCAGAGTTAAATAAATTTATCAGAATTATGATTTAAATTGTCGGAATTAGGTCATAATTTACCAGCAATTTGCCATAAATTAAAACTAGACTCATCATACATTTGTCTACCAAATTCCATTTAAATCGCTGCCACTCACCTACAAATCAGCTTTCTGATTTATAAATTAGTGGCAGCGAATGACGCCATTCCATATCAAATCAGAAAATTCTGAATTGTGGTTGAATTGTAGCGGAAATCTTGCTGATGCGTACCAATCAGAACCAAATCAGATAATGAATTAAAGCTTAATTTATGCTGATTTTTTAGACTTTAACCAGTGAGTGTGTATTGAGTAACACAAAATCTGAATGGTGTTGCTTTTTTGATGCTGTTGAACACTATTATGATAGGATCATGAGTAATATACAGTTTGCAAAAAAATTGGCATAACAAAATACATGTAGCTCTTCCAATTTTGTATCATGTGAAAATGCATAATAAACATAAACTGTATTATAAACAATTCAAATTAAACATATCTCCAGTATCAGAGAAAGAACAACACTGTACACTGTCAAGTTTTATTACATTTTTGCAACCAAGGAGTGCATGCTGCCAAAGAGCTTCATAATCTCATGAATATATTGCTTTGAACAATATATTATATTACTGCAAGCAGTTCAAGAATACTAGGTCAACAAATTCAATACAATTCTTCAAACTCTCTCAGAACATTGGCAACTCAACTGTCAAAAAACAGTATCAAAGCATCATATCAAGGCATCTGAAAAGTATTAGCTATAAAAAAAGTCTTCCGGTCACAACACCAATACTTACCCCAGACCATAAGAAAAGATGCATTGAATAGGCCAGAAAGCACCTTAACAATAACTGGAAGAAACCACTATTTATGGATGAGACAGCCTTTTAGCTCTCTTGTAACACCATAAAATGCTGGCATAAAGGCACAAAAATTCTTGCATGGGTGGATTTTATATAGGTGGTAAAACCAATTTGTTGAAATATGGATGCTGCATTCTATGTAGAAATACTTCAAAAACATATCCCAGAGATTTATCAAATGATGGGGGAATAATAAATAAATGGTGGCTCCAACAAGATAACAATCCAAAACATACCAGCTGCCTAGCCAAATCATTCCTTCAGGAAAATGTTCCTGAAGTTATTGACTGGCCAAGTAACAGCCCTGACCTCAACCCCATTGAAAACTTCTGGGCTATTGTTAAGAATAAGGTTGCCCCAAAACTGTGGTGAATTAGAGCGTTTTATGGTTGAGGAATGGAATGCCATTCCTGATGATGTCTTAAGAAATTTGGTGAAGTCAATGCAAAAGAGATATGATAATGAAGCAATTATTAAAAAAATGGTAAACAAATCTCATTTTAATTAATACTAATAAAAACTACAACTTTTTAGCTTTAAACTGAGGTATTAGTATATCACATATTACTCAGAGCAATGGTTGTGCTGTAGTAATAAATATTAAATTTGCAAAAACTTTTGTAACTGGGGCAGACTGCAACAAAACCAGACAAAGTTTTCAACCATGTTGTTACAGTCAGGAATGAAATGGGTTCTTGGGAGAGTGATTTATCTTTTCACATAGGTGTGTTCGTCGACTGGGGGATGCCTCAAGTGACCTATTTTAATTATGTGCACTTCTCACTCCCTATGCGAGTTTCAAACACTTGTGAATACAAATAAGGGTACCTCTAATAGAATAATAAAAGTTCTTGCATAGTAGAGTGTCTATATAAAAGGTTTCTCGTGATAGCAGAACATCTACATGGTCATGTTTTATGTCAACATTATCTTCGTTACCCTGTCATTCTAATAAATAAAAGGAAATAGTTAAACATTTAGACGTAATAATAATGAACATACAACTATGACTGCTCTACAAGTCAAGCATTTTCAACTTACTAACTTTTCAGACACCTCTACCTTATAACAATCACCACTAGGGTAAACGACTGCTAACCCAAATTCATTAATTGATTTATTTCTCAAAAAGCTCCCTATCAGGAATTAATTGATTATGCAAAATTGGTGATATAGAAGATGATCGACCAGTACTAGTACCAGATGATCCAATGGAGATTGACCTTGCTATAGTATTAAGTCACCATGTACAAACCCTTTGCATGCATTTTTTCAACTGTTTCTTTTACAGACTTCTTAATTGCATCCACAGAAGATGGTTCATTATATTCTTCTGCTGAGTTGGAATAACCATCTTTTATGTACTCCATGACAACTACTCCTGAAATACTATAACAACTAAATAACTGGCCATAATCCTGTACAAACTTTACAAGTAAATCCTTTGGAAGTGTACAATAACAATTGTAATCATTACTCCTTTCAACATAAAATACTAAACCATGAAGTCTAGATTTGTAATTAAATTCAAATGTTTGTCCATCTAATGTTTGAAAAGAATTAATATATGGGAAAGATCTTTGGGTAGGAGAAATTTGTGGAGGTCCTTGGTTATATAACCCTTGCAATAAGACTACTGCCTTGTTGAGAGCATGAAATGTTTGTGCTATTTGGAACATGGCTTGCTTAACTTTCCCCCATTATTAACTAAAGAACAAAGCGGTAATTCCAACTTAAATGAAAAAACTATTCAGAAAAGCTGATCAAAATTAGACAATTCTGGCAACTACCAAATATTCCAATATTGCCAAAAAATCATTCTGATACCAATACTGATAATTCAGACTTTGAAGATAACGACGAATCGATACACGAAATCAAACAGAATAAAGTTTATCAGATAACTGGCAAATTCTCTCCTTCAAAAGACAATATTATTGATGTTGTCATCACAACCAGTAAACGACTGACCCTTGATACGGATAGCATCACCGTCGGAAGGGTGTCACATTACCGAAAACGGTTATACTTTGACACTCCGAGTCTGAGTGTGGTCAATTTGAAGTGATTTAACACACAGCATCGATGGACGTTTTAAAACCGCTTTTGATAAAGCAAAAAAAATATTCTTCAATATTTGTAACTGGCTTTTTATTTTTTGTAAATAATTCAACATATTGCGAAGTGTTAGAGTTTTCCTTCATAAGCATAAAAAGCGAAACGGATACTAAAGAACACGGACACGCACACACCCAAACCAAAATCTTTAACGCAATCTAGAATCGCGGCTATTAAAGCATTATCCGGAAAACAACATCTGAACAACAAACGTCGTTGTTAAAAAAAAGAGGCTTTTGCACGCGATAGAAACGTCGGGAGGTAAGAGAGGGGAGAGTGCAAGGAAGATAGTATTATGTTTAACAAAATTTCATACATATTAATATTAACATACATTTTAGGGTGGCCATCAATTATTTCCTTCATGATACAGGTGCTATTTAAAAAGAAGCATAACGAACTCGCGTATATTGAATAAAAAAAACAAGCGATCATGACAAATTGGCGAGTCTTTGTTTTTGCGGAGATGGTCTATAAAATGAGTCGCTGGTTCCCAGAAAGGACTTCTGCTGGATATCAGTTACATTATTCTGCTGGTTCCAAATAATCGTTGCTATATCGCATGCGAATTCGGCACGAGCATCATTTATAGCAGCTTGCTCGAAATCTGTCGTGTTCAATGGTTGTCTTCTTTGCGACTTTTTTTGGAGGCTTCATTTGCTATTATTTTTTTGTAAATTTTCATCATGTGAATAATAATAAATTATTTGTTTTAATACTTGATATTTATACTTACATCGCGTTTACTTGTTTCTAAAAGATGTGATTACATTGCAAACGTACAAAAAATGAAATGGACGTTCTTCCAATAACTGTCCCGCGAACGTTTTCATATAGCAGAAACTACATGTCTGTCGTAAAAAAAAGGGGGGGGGTGAAGAATCCCAAGTTTATTACGCTTATTTCGATTTGATACAACCGAAACGAAAGAAAAAAAAAGATAAAATGGCTTTTCTATATAAGTAGGGCTGATTTAAGAACCTATGCCAACCGAAAAAAGAATAAGAAATGTGAGACTCATTTTTTATTGCGTCTTTTTTAAATTTATGATGTGATAATGTAGTTTCTACTGGTATAACCACCTACAATAAATACTCTTTTTCAGTGAAATTATTACTATATCTTTTTGATTATCAGACGAAAACTTTTAATCCAGTGCCATTAGCTCCAATCTGCGACACATTACAGACAGCACATAGACTGCCTTGATGCTGAGGCAAATACGATGCACGACAATATGGGCATTGCACTGATGGGCTGCCTTTGTAGATTGGCGTATAAGAAATGCCACAAACAACAAACGGATTATACTGGTCGTAATCAAGTGCAATTTCATCACGCGGATTCTTATCGCAGAGAGATTGGATTTGGCGTGCCTAGCGTGTAAAAAGTTGTCAGTATTTATCACAAAATTACCTAGTCACGCAAATGCGTTTGATATTAACTTACCTGGGTCGCAACTTGCGTCGGCGGTGCTAACTCTAATAACCGCCTAGCAAACATCGGGGCAGTTAAACAATTCTTTGCTTTATAGCTTAGAGTCATTGCGGATCGCAAACTTAATTGCAAATGAGCAGGCTGCAATCGACTGTGTGTAAAGTAGGCAGCTAGTTCAAGTGCACGCTTTGTACTATCCGGATCATCTGCAGGAAACTTCTTACGCGTTTGTTCCATGGACAATCCAACAATATACTCGCGACATATATCAATCAATTGATTAACCTACATATGAAAGATATAGGGTCACATCGACACGTATCATTCAGACTATTCAGATCTAAATAAATGCTAAACTCACCTCATCAATCTCGGATCTTTTCGTGACAGCAACTAACAGAATGGAATGAAGAATAGATTTAAACTGTATTGTGGCATCCTGGAACTTGCCTGCCGTCGTGGTCTTATAAGCGTCCTGCAACTGAGTGGAAACAATATTTTGGAAATTGTATGCCAAAGCTGGCAACAAGCGACGCTTTTCTGTCTCCTCTGGGTTACGACGGACATTAAATGCAAGAGAAGGAAGTGCCACATTGACTTGAAGGTAGGTTTTTGTAGACTGGAATGTTCGCAAAAAGTGTTGCTTCAATGGAGCAAAGTTCACCGCTCCTACTTGTCGACTTAGCGTCTGAACATATGATAAGTACGTAAGCGGATATTCAACATCTGATACCCCCCAACAGAAAAGAAAAGGGTAGAAAGGAAAACAATTCCGCTCATAGCATAAATCCCACTGCTGCTCACCTGCATAGCAGTTTCAAAAGACCCAGCAGCAACATGATCTGCCGCTAAAGGCGAATTATGCATCCACAATTCACTTTCGGCAGTTCCTGCTGTCGGTGGAACAAACTCACCCTGAGCACCATTGGTATTCTCTTGTGTCAGCACTGTATCCAATTGAGCAGTCAAATCGGTATCAATCTCCCATCCTGACCCTTCTTCAACGTCCTCTCCCTCTATTCTTGCCTCTGCAGCGACCTTATATGGCTCGACTCCAAATCCGAGATCTTCTTCACCACCCCAATCACCACTGATTTCGCCAACCTCTACACCATCAGCGAAATTAATGGGGGCAATTAAGGGGTTAGGATCGGATACAGTGAAAGCTGCGTCGAAGAAGGATCGAGAGACGGTGAGCAATGGCCAGTTAACGTCATTCTGACGAATAATAGGAATCGAAGGTTTAAGTAGTTGGCCAGCTGGTGGAAGGTCGGTTATGTCTTCGGAAGTGAGGCCTGCAGCGGCTAGAATTGCTTCGGCGTCTTCGGTTAAGCCGTGTGATTGAGCGGTTAAATAAGCCAAGGGAACTACACAAGAAAGGTTAAATTATATTAGCAGATGAAACGAGTTGGAAAACGCGCGTATGGTCAGCGAAGCTTTTTTCATACGTTGTCCAAATTCTTTCAACAGTCTTATTCGTTCCTCAACATCGCCCAGGAATAAAGAGTTGTGAAATCTTGACATGTTGTCATTACGCAGCTCTGCGATTTTCATCATCTTTCGCAGTTTTTCCATATTTCCAGTGGCCAAATACAAGAACGACAGTCGATCAAAGTTTTTCACTCTTTGATAAGCCATTTCAACTATCTGCATAACGTAATCACTGATGAGTGGGTATATTGCTTTGGAATAATACTGCAAATCGATTTACCTGATAGTTGCCCTGACGAAGCGCCTCAGCACTAAGTTTGTTCCAACAGTCTTCCCTATCCATGGATTTGGCAGTTTCCAATGCAACTTCTAGGTTTCCACATTCAAGAGCAAGATCGAAGCGAGTTTTGTCATCTCTTACAAAGTGTAACGCAATCTACACGATATAGGTATATAATCAATATATCAAATATAACAAATGAATGGACAGGTTGCACGTGATTGATTACCTCAGGATATCCCTTCTTTTGTAAATATGCGATAATGGCTTGCCCGACTAGATTGGAGTTCCTTATTATTTGCAACACCTCATCGTAATTACGTTTAATAAGTGCAATTTTGAAGCGATATTCTGTTGGATCAATACTAATGACACGCGTCTTCCCATCTCTATCAAGGCAATATACACTTTTTCCTTTGACTTTGGTGAGATAAACTGGTTGATCTAATGTACGGATTATGCCACTGTCACTGTAAAATGATGAAAAGGAAGAAAAGTATTTAATGTAAATAGAATTAAGAAAATGAAAATAGTTGAGCAAATGACTTACCCCTGAGGAAGAGCATATTTAATATGATTAAGTGTAGAGTAAATAAAAATGCCCACATCGTCCCAAGCACCACTCTTAATTCTTATTGTCTCGTGCAACATGCAATTCTGTTCTAAATTCTTATTTGCAATAGTAATGGCTACATAGAACAAAAGGCAAGTTAGCATCTTTCCTCTATTTAACGTTCATCGCGATGATAATACACTCACTGTGTTTGCTCAAAAGCGCAACTTGACTATGATCGGAAGACCAGAAAACATATTTTACAAATGGCATTGTAATTTCATTGAGTGTTTGTCTTTGTTGAATGTCATATAGTATTACCGATTGCGGGGTGCTGAGCAATAAAAGGTTCCCGCTGCCTGCACTGAAAATTTCATTTACTGTCGCAGGAGGTTTAATTGTCTTTGTAGTTTGATTGGACAAATCACGTATTTCAATTTGCTATCATTGACAAGAGAGAAAATATAAGTACTTATTGCAAGTTATCAAAATGACGATACATAAATAGGCAGACAATTTACTTGACGTGTTTTGTCAAGTACAGCGAATCGATTGCGTGCAATGAATATAGCGGATGCACCAGAACCACGCTTGCTGTCGCTTAACGCTTCTCGTGGCTCGCCACTAAAGTCTTTGGGAAGATGTAATAGATCGTAGCCTCCACCTTCTATTGGCTGAGTTTGACAATATGCAAGAATTCCAATAAATAAATAAATAAATAATGTGAAATAAATAGTTGGATTAGGTTGTCACTTACGGTGGTAACAATGACAGCTTTTTCAGCAGGGTTATAAGATAAGGAACGCGGTTGAATATATGGACCACCAATCTTACGAAGGGACAATACTGCCGCGTCTGAATCGGAATTAAAATCATAAACCCGTAGAACTTTGTCTCGAATATAGAACAAACTATTCTGATGCACAGCCGATGCGGGACGCTCTCGCTCCAATTTAAATACGATTAATCCATTATCGTGACCTATACCAAGTACGAAACGCTTCTGTTAATATACATATTTGTTTAGTTTATAGGTAGAAATTTTATTATTCTCACCAGCCGCAAATAGATTTACTTCAGGATGAGCCGTCAATACCCAGAACCTATCATGTTCCCGCCTGAATGTCTGTATCAACGTTCTCTTTGACATGTCCCACACACGAATAGTCTTATCTTCACCATCCGAAATAATTAATTCTTGTCTGGGATGAAACAATGCTGCCGATACATTATTAAAGTGTCCCCGACACGTATCAACTTCCCAAGCCTTCGTATCTAAAATAAACTTTCAATTATTAATACAGTCAATGAATTTGTATAAAACAAACATAATCTCTTAATCAGCACCATTCATTCTCCACAGTTTGATTTGTCGATCATCGCCAGCAGATACAATAAGAGGCAAAGTAGGATGGAATATTGCCCAGTTCACTCCTCTCTCGTGACCTTCAAGTACGTATTTTACTATTGCGTCTGTACTGCCAAAGATATCTGCCTGAGCAGCGGCTGAACGGTGGAGGCTATCCTCGAATGTGATTGAACTGGGAGCTGCATTTTTCTTCCGTAGGCCTACGAAAACAATGAAATAATTAGTTTGAAGATTAATAACTATTTTAACATGAGAAAAACAGTACAGAATTCTACTAACAATTGTTGCGCTATTACTGTTACTATAGTTCTCAAGTTCCTATTATTCCCAACAGCCATTCTATATGTGCTCCCATCTACCACATTGGACTCTATGTATATCCTAATATACCAGATGCAGAAAAATACCTGAAATGTCCCATACTCGTACAGTCTGATCTAAGGAAGCTGAAACAACCAAATCTTCTTTTGGGTGAAATTGAGCACACATGACGTAATGATTATGTCCGGTCAATATGGCTATACAATTCCTCGACTGCCAATTCCATATTCTAATCGTTTGATCATCCGAAGCGCTCAAAATCCATGGATACTCGTGATGGAAAAACACCGTTCTCACGTAGTCGAGATGTCCGTTCAAAGTAAATAAGCACTTCCGTGTCTTATAATTCCACACCTTTATCTTGTAATCATCACCGCCGGAAACAAATAACGGTTGAGTAGGATGAAAGGCAATGCCACGTACGGGGCCTAGGTGTGGTGAGATTGGTGTTTTTATCTGTCAATTATGTCAAATTGGTGATTCGTGTAGGGGTTTACGTAATAATATGTGTCATAATGACCACTAAATTTGCTAAATTACACTCAGAGGACTACATCGCAATCTTTTTGGATGTTAACAATTACGTTCAAACCTACTTATATCGCAGACAATACATAAAATCGTTTGCATCGATCAAGTAGGCTACTCACCATCATGTTCATCAAAACGTTCCAGTACAGTTCCCATACGATAATCCCATAACTGTATGCACCCATTGTGTAGTGACGCTAATATCCATGGTCTTTTTGGATGGAACGCTATTCCCTTCACTCGGTTGCTTTTCGACTCAAACTTGTAAGGATTTGTTAAATCAGCAATTTGGAATCAAGGCAGTGCACTGGTCAAATAGTAACAAAGACTCAACATAACAGAGACAGCCTCCCAATTGCTTACCTTTGTTAACATCTGCATCTTAAAAGAGTATTCCTTTATCCTCCCTCTAAAAATATATTTCAATATGTCAAAGCCTTGTAAAATGTTCACCACAGATTCGATCACCCAATGAAAATGAGGTGTTTTTTCAAAAAGTCAGGCAAATGGCGTAGTAAATTGGCACATTTAGATTGGATAGAGAATTCATATGCGTAAGTCATTCTAAAACGCAATTCTCTTTACATAACATAGATCCATACACATAATTTCACAATAATAAACACGCAAAATGGCATTAAACTGGGCAATGATTTCGCAAGACGGCCGGAGTCTTGTTCCGTTACCTGGGGAGAAGGTTTTTTTCAGGTAGGGAATAGGAATAAGCAGAACCATGTGTCAAATGCTACGATCTTTTACATTACGACTCATTGTTGATTTTTTAACAGTCAGGAGAAAACTTCTGTGGCATTAGATATGGGCGGGTGAGTTCTTGCAGGCTAACATTTGTCCCTGAATTTCGATTGACCAGACTTGTCAATAGATCATACTTTGTTTCTGATAACTGAATCTTCTTCCAGTGGGTACCCTGGAAATCCGGGAGGAATATACAAAGGAGAAGGAATCATATATGTAACTAACCAACGGGTAATTAATTTGTCTTACAATCGTAGCCAACATTCTCCGTTTATTTTGTATTCATAAAGCGTGCTTATTTTAAAGGCTGTGTTCGTTAGCCGCCCGGCGGTGGCTCACTTCAAGTCACTAAGCATTCCATTGATGAATCTTCGCGAAGGGAAACTACAGCAACCATGGTTTGGTGCAAATTACTATCAGGCATTAGTTCATCCAGTACGTCTGACATTATTAAGAATAATAATTTATTGATGCAAAGTTTGAAGAATGGTTAATAGGAGAAAAATTGGCGGACAATGATCGGAGAGGAGATTAAGCTACATTCGCTCGCTGAGATGATATTAGTATTATACCATTCTTAAGAGCGAGAGTTTATTCGGAGTGGTTCGAGCAACATAATCTGATACAAAAACCCATTAGACTCGATAAGAACTATTATTCATATGACGTTTTTTTTTAGGTTGAGGGTGGTGGAATGCCATGTCCGGGTGGGCTGAAAATTACTTTCAAAGAAGGCGGTAAGTTGACATTGAAGGCTGTAAAACGGCTCATAATATCATTGACTAGTCGTTGATTATATCCATTAATTTCTCGCTATTTGCTTACTGACCAGGCGGTTTCGAGTTTAGCACAATCTTTAACGAAGTGAAGAACCGACTCTATGGTAAATATAAAATAAGAGATTTAGTATTATAACCACAAAATTACCAAACGATTCAACTAGTGTCAATATCACCGATCACCGATCACCGCTCACTCATTCGTGCTCTTGTAGAGTCCGAAGGTCATGCTCCACCAGACACAATAGAGCCTCTTCCGCTTTACACACCACGCGCTGAATCCCAATCCGCAGATCCCACTTCAACGACTGCTCCGTCCGGCTCCTCTCTCGCTGGAGCGGCCTCACCAGCAATTATCCCATATACCATTCCAACTCCCGAAGTTCATCCCGCTCCTCCAAATGACACGCCTTCAGAAACAAACAGAGAGATTACAAATCCATTTTTGAATCCTATATATTTCGGCGGAGATTCGAATGTAGACGCTGAGATTGGACGGGAGAGTGAGAGTGAGAGTCGAAAAGTTGGAAAGAGTGACTCCGGAAAGATGGCAGAACCAGATGATTTGCCGCCGAGTTATGATGACATTGATAAATGAGTCTGGACAAGTTTGTTGGTTGTATGGGAGGGGGCTTCTTTTTTTCAAAAAAAGTATGGTTAAAAGTGTAAAATAGGAATAATAATCCATGATTTGATGAATTGATCATATTCTGCGTCATGTGAATCATATTAATCCTGAAACTTACTGTCAGGGCGTGTCTTTATTGATTTTCACCAATTAAATACATTATTAACTTATCATCTGTTATATAAGCTTTATTAATAAACATTCAAATTAAAGATAATCTATCGAATATTTGACATTCTTCGTGGAGATCAATCTTCTTTATCATCCCTTCAATCACCTACTCCTCATCTACGTTTCAATCTACCTTCTTCGTATCGGTCACTCTTTCCCTCTCTAATTGCCTCAATCTTTCCAAATGCCATTTAACTAATCCTAAATATATCACACCAAACCATCCCGCACAAAACACGACATTCCCTACAACGTATACATCCGGATATCGCTGTGGCGGTGGAAGAAATAGTTCTAACATGTGAAAAAGAATAATAGGCATGTAAGTGGACAGAGGGAGTACCGCGGCAATGGCTGACAATTTGGATGAGAAAAGGGTTGTGAATGCAGTGGACTGAAGGAATAGAGTTGACGACAGCGACGAAGAGAAGAACCAATTGTATAGAATAAATAAAACAAAGTATGGAATAGCCAATTCATCTTTTTTGAGCAATGGGTATAAACTAAAAACAAAAGAAATATGTTATCAGCAGGGAGCTTTCCATCTTCATACTTTCTTCCCACTATCTTAAATCACCTGAACAATCCAACACTGTTTATCCACATGACCATCTTAGATTTTTCCCATTCTCCGTCTCCAATTAATAATGTAATCGGCATCAGTGGGAGAAGAATCGATTTTTCGTGCACTTGAAACGAAAATAGGAAAAACGCCATTGATACAGCTGACAAAGTGTAGAGAGAGAGAGACGGTTGGTGGGAGTAATAAGAGAGACAGAATGTGATATATGAAGGGAATGAGGAGAAGAGAAGGGTGGCCAGAAGACTAAAAGAGTAAGAGGGAAGAGAGGTCGAAGAGTGAGCACATTGATACGAATAACATTTCGTCAAAATGAGCGTTTATTGAACATCAGCCAGTTAACTTCTAATATCGCATGCTTTACCTGATTTTCGCCAAGACATGAATTTGAAAAATTTCTCGCAGTTTAACAACAATGTTGAGTGCGCACCAGAAGTTTGCCACCTTGTCTTCCCATAGCCCTCGATACAACGGAAATATTCTTATCATCGCTTGCTGTAGATCACTTATTGAGCTTAGAAATGGGAAGAACAGTATCCCTAGAGTTACTATTACAGTAATTCCCAGTTTTAAAAATAGATTCAATCTGAGAAGCGTGAGTGTCATATTATTAGCGATAGTCACTGATAACATAAGAATGGTATAACACGGCATCCATCCTTACTCTGCTTACCCCACTTTTTTGTCTCTGGCGCATATTCCCAATAAATAGAAAAACACAGGAAGGGCATAATATAAAGCCATTTGTTTGAAACACAAAGCGAGACAGAAAAATATGCTTCCAATTACATAGTATCCATAAGAATAGCAATTGATGGCCCATATGGTGAGTCCCAGCATTATTGAATTGTATCTATAATAAATGTAAGCTTGATATGTGAAATAGCCATTAAACATTTTGATGACAACAGCGTGTCAAATTCAAGGATACTGAAAGTGTCCATGGTCGATCAGAATTAGTGACGGCTGCATTACTATCAAGAAGAAATAGAGGAGCTGGATCGGACGAATAAAAGTCAATATACATAAATTATTAAATCAGAATTATGCAAGTGTTTTATACCATGTCCACGTATTGTACGTAAAATATGCCAAGTTACCACTATTAACATTCTTACCTGTTCTTTCTGTGTTGATTTCCTATAATACCATTTAACAAATACATATACTGCTGGTACATAAATAATATATTCTGATATGAGAACAGTCATTCTCATAAATACTTTGTTATCTGGACTCTCGTGTCCCCGAGACTCATCCAATGTAAACCACTTCGGTTCAATTGCTGAGCCGCTGAAATAAAGCAAGTTTTAATCCATATGTATTATGAGTTGAATACAAAAGATCAACTACAAGATATGGTGTTTCTATCTACATACATTTTCCCACATATCCAGCTGACATATGCAGTTAGTGGTGGGTAGTCTAATCCCCACCAATCAAGATCATAATAATACCACTGGTCAATAGGCACATGTAAGGTCAATTCCATCCAATGTCTCTGAGCTTCATAGTCACCATATTTGGGAGGTGTATTATATCCTGTCGATGTCAAAACGGAAATACAAACAGACGTATCAGCGATATCTAATAGACGTTCATCCCACTATCGTCATATCACTTTTCATGGGAAAATCACTAACCAGAATATCCCCACAGGGCAACACAACACCTAATAAACAAAGAGAACAGTACAATAATATACAACATCCATTTCAATATCCCCACATCCTCTGACCACGCGAGTATCTGCCATGCTGGCGAATCATGGTAGTAGAACGACAATGAGGAGGATGGTGTGGTTGTCTTTGTTGATCGTATCTTTGGCATTGATCATAGAACAGAAATATTATTAATATTTCAAAACATGCATAAAAATTTATATCATGTGATTTACGATGAAAAGCTCGTTGTGTGCGACGAATTTTGTGTTGAGACAACAAGACCGTAATCTGTCAGGAAACTTATCATTATTCATCCTTGCGGCATCATAACTAGATCAAAATTAATTATTCATGATGCTTAAATAATATTTGGAGGAATGCTCGAACACGAAAGCTTCAAATAAGTATATAGTCGAGCAGATTTGGCCCAAAAACAGTTTTAATACATTCAGTTGTAAATAACTTTTATATTACGATACTATCATGCATTCTTGGGTGTTGGGCTATTTTTCGATAATTTATGTCCTGCATGTTTTCTTAAACAATTGTAAGCTTTTAGTTTGCATTTCAAGACTTTATTGACTAACGCGATCGTCCTTGAAAATAATAAAATCACCAGAGTGGTTGTATGGGAAGAGAATACTCGAATCCAATGTTATAACCTATTTCATCTTTTCAGCATTTTGAATTTTTCCTCAATATGATATCAATATGGACGTTAGGTAATGTTGTTCACGTGAATGCGTCTTTCTTATACAATGATGCCTACAAGATTTGCTTTTTTTTATGTACCTTTGTCATATGTATTGAATTGGAATTGCATCTTAGAACATATATATTAGCTTTAGAAACATATGGCAGACGTCTTGTTAAGATGGAAAAGGAATTATGTGAAAGTTTGCATGAGAATCTTACAAAATTGTATGATGTTCATCAGCATTACACCAAAATATTAGAAAAAGGTTTACAAAGCACAATGTTTTTATCTGCTGTTTCAGTGGAAAGTGTTAAAGTTCAAAATTACAACACTGATTTCTTTCTTATGCATCTTTATGGCACCCTTCATGCAATGGATGTTGATAAGACTGCTTGGCTTGAAATTATAAACCAGCTAAAGTTTCTGTTTGCTGCACTCATTGAGGCTTTACCTGGTATGACTGGTATCATGACAGCTGTAGAAACCCCAATTGATAACAGAGCCACCATAGAAATTTATAACAAAATTCAAAAGACCCTGCAATCTAAGTTCTCTGCAGGGCATTGGTACAAAGAATGGAGGTATTTATATACTATTTATCAAGCATTTTAATTTGTTGAATGGTCAGCTGCTCCAATTCACAAGAATCTAGTTGTTAAAGGTGAATTGATGCTCATTAAGGATTTGTGGAGATTTGGTGACCAAGAATGGAATAAAGCAGTTTCAGCAAAGTCAGAAGGAGATGGATATAAATCTAGACTTAAAAACATGTTGGATTACATTCCAGAATCAAATTCATATTCTTTATTGTTTGGTATACTGGAAATTGCTCAAA
>CAJVPI010001015.1:0-17939 GCA_910592345.1 Paraglomus brasilianum
ATTAGACGCGTATCTCGGAAGGAAATCGTGTTTACTTGACACGTATTTCATTCCAAAAACTTTTTTCGCGCACTGTATATTGATGACATAAGCAAGAATCTTTCATTTAAAAATAAAAATTCATAAATCTGAGGTTACATTTTACCACATGTTTGCTGCAACTCCCATGTAAAGTGAACAGCAAACCAAGGGTAAACCGTATGCAGGATCTAAGCAGAAACTAAGACAAACTTCCTATTAGGGCAGCAATTATCTTAGGAAAGAGAAACAAAATTCGAAAACCAAGCAGGCAAGCTCACAAAGCCAAGTATCACGCGTTTAGAAAGAGTTTTGCTAGATGTGATGCAGCCTATTCCGAATGAGGTCCGGTTTAAAATTTTACTACAATAAGATAAATGGTTTGGATGGCTGGCCTGAAATTATAGAGCAAAGGAATTCTTTCCGGAACCGTGTTCGCGTTGCGCGCGTTTTGAAAAAATTTTCCGGTGACGTTGCGTCCTGTGACTCGACGCTGATCCCGTAGACATGCCTGGCGCAGGTGCAGATCACTCGACTAAAAGAAGTATTATTATATCTCTTCAACCAGAAATGACAAATTTCACCGCGACTTGAACGCTATTGGGAAGCAGCCAAACGAAATAATTGTAATTACACATGGAGTGGATTACAAGAAACTGTTCTTCGTGCTCTCGATTCTGTTAATTTGGCAACCATTCGTAGATTTGCGCGAAAAACGGCGATATATGGATTTGTCCAGAATGGCATTACAGGTAAATTAGCAGAATATGCTGTTAAAAATATAATCGCACAGAAGAATCCCCAAAGATGCATGGGATGAATTAAGAACAGATTTCTTAAACCGGAGATTCAAAGAAACTTAAGCGCTGTTCAATCTGCAACATTAATGTGTCGTGGACAAGTGATAAAAATAAACTGAATTCAATTGGGTACATGTCATGTGATTGTTAATGCGAACAAAATTTCGGATCGAACCTGGAGGGATTTGGAAATTCGTAGAGGTGTAGATAGTAACCCTTTTGAGATTGTCTTCCTCCTTTATCCTCACCATTAGTAAACTTTTTTAAACGTGAAACAATAAAAGTATCCACTGCCCCTTAATCAAGCCGCCATTTTTTCGAGCTGACATTCAGCAAAGTCGCACCTTGCATTCTATTATTCGCCCGTAAGGCAATCAAAAGTGACCTTATTCTTATTTCAATCTCCGTATTTTCCTCACTATTGTTACAATTGATCTTATAACCTTCTGTCCTGCTTATTTTCTCTTATCAATTATGAATTGCCGTGAATAAACTAAGCAAGCACTCCCATGTACGGGTGGCTTATGTCAATCCACAATATTTTGAGCAGAGATCAACAAATGCATGGGTGACACGTGATAACGAATAAACAAAAAAAATTAAAATCAATCACTCAATTCGTTCTTGGATCAAATCGATTTAAAGACGGTCTATCGGTTCAAGATGCGTACAGGTCGTTTAACAGATAAGATTATGAATGGGCGGATGGCCCATGTGATAGAAGCAAAAAGACATGCATTTAATACAATAATAGCAAAGGATATACAAATACAGAACATACCAGCACCCGAGCAAGTTCCTATTTCTACGCTTGCCCATGGATTAGATCGAGTACTATTCAAGTGAGTTAAAAGCTTCTTTAGTCCTTTTGTAATCGCATTTACTCATTCTTGATCCTTTAGTCCAGGTGTACACTATCTCCAAGATCCAAGATCACGTGTCTTCAACTTTGATCCGTTTCTAAGGGATATCTGCCCCCCACGAGAATTTGATTTTGATGCTCTTGGCATCCCATATATTCTCCCGTCAAAAGATAAGAATCTACAAGACTTGGCAAAGAAGACCAGTTCAAAATATTGTGGATCAACCTCATCGATGACTGGGGTGTTGTCACATGTATATTTCTTGATATCATCGTGGAAGCCGGTTAATATTTCGACGTTGTCTTCAGCATTTGCAAAAGAGGTGACTAGGAAAGCATTACATTAACGACTATGCGATGCTTGTATGCATCATTGATGGTTATTCTAAATAATGAGATTAACATTGAGATCTTATACTTGTCGCGATGTAGTCTGTTTCCTACACATCAACAGCCAAATCACCGACAACTATATTTCTACGACATCGGGATGGCATTTACTCTGTTGAAGTTGACAAAAGCCTGGACGTTGAGAATATTTTAAAAGATTTTGTAAGTATTCTATTATCAATAAACAGCCGGCTGTATCAAAAGTTGTTACTAAAATTTATGATCTTCAAAGGGTAGGGAGCTAGAATTTTTCTATACAGTTCCACCTGGGGTGTTCAATCAATATCGAAAAGTGAATTCCGCGTCTTTACCACGCTTGTCAGAGCCACCACCACAGGCATATAACTTTATAAAGGAAAGATTAAACGATATGATAATTTCAGAGTCATTTTGAGTGAGTACTTTTAATAATCTTATATTGACTTGATTCAATTATCCGACGTTAGGCAAACGATCTTCTTTTAAGAGCGCAGATCGATTGTCATGACCCGAGATTACCAAATAAGACGTTTGATATCAAGACACGTGCAGCAATAGCTGTCCGCATGGACTTTGGAAACTACCAGGTAACGGCTTTATATGAACCTCTCCAATTCCGAATCACTGCGCCATTATCACTCACTTCATCTCAGTTAAACGCAGGCTATCAAATAAAGACTTCCCATGGATTGTACGAGTCTTTCGAACGAGAATATTATGACATGATGCGTTCAGCTTTCTTGAAATATAGGTTTGGATATTAACAATAGAATTTTGTCAATTTGACAAGCGGGATAACTCAAAGATATTTGATTCAGCCTTCAAGTGAGAATAGGCCAGATGGATGGAGTTTTTGTTGCGTTCCATAATACGGCAAGAACATTTGGATTTCAATATATACCATTGGAGGAAATGGATAGATGTTTATTTGGGAATTCATCCATGGGAGAACAATCTTTTCTCATTTCTTTGAAGCTACTTAATGAAATATTCGACACGGCTACAAATAAGTTTCCTAACAAGGTATACGTCTATAATATGTTGTTTTCATCCAAAATATTATGCTCAATTTCGTCGTCTTACCTCTCTTGTATTTAAATTCGCACGTTAGACACTCCGCATGACATTTGAAAACAATCGTAAGGCACCGCTGATGAGCGTCTACATTGAAGTTTGCGAAGACGATCCCCAAGCCGAGCAAGCAACCCCTCTACCGCCTGGTCCCGACACTATAGCGAAATATCATGTTGGATGCTACTCGATAATCAACCATATGCCAACGTTTAATCCGGTTAACTTGCGTAAAAGTGATCATTGGAGGTTGAGATATTATATATCACGACGTGAAATGATACCTACGCTAATTAAAAACGAAATGAAAAGGGCAGCAGTCAAACAACTCAAGGCATGGGGAGCATTGAAAGAAACTCAAGGCGAGGAGCCTGATCTAGATCATTTCCAGAAAATTCTAAGGAAAATGAGCGAAAAAGGATTTAGAGAAATGGCGCGTGAGGTGGATAAGGATCATATTCTTTGGGTACCAATGGGGAATACTGGTAATGGGCAGAGTAATATGTACAATAGAGATGAAACAAAATAGAATGGTAGACATGGTGATCATCTTTTAGAAGACGTAGGAATGTCAGATAGCGAAATTTGGAATCACTGCTTGCTACTGTAGATGGTAAAATCCGACTTGTGAACGACAGCTTGCAAAATCAAATCAAATCAAAAATCGTGGTATCTAGCCACGAATGCTTAATCGATCATCAGACAATGTTGCTTATTATGCCAATGATATGTGATAACTAATACGGTCGTACTCTGGTTATATCACACTCCCATTCCTTAATGAGGGAATATGCCCCTTTTGTTTGCATACAAGAACTGCCCCCACTCCTTCTGAGAATCAAGGCTCTTCTGAGATTGAAACCATTTCGAAAGAAATTGGATTTCGTGAAAGGTCCAATATTCCGATTTTATCCTTTAAATACCCGAATATGAGCAGTGATATATTAATATGAATTGGAAATAACCCTTAGAACGCGGAATAATGGACATCTTCAAAGTAATAGCATCCTTTGTAGTTGAGTGTTTCAAATTACTATTACTTTTTCCCTTACCACAATTGTTACGCGCTAATAAGGAAAACTGCTAAAATTAGAAAGATTTAGATAATCAATTCGATAATCTCCTATAGAGCAACGAAATGCCACATGCGGAAACACGCATAAAACATGAGGTGGGCGTAGGGAGTCTCCAATAGCATGAGGCTGAAATGCGCAAATCTTTGTGTCGATCTCATCAATGCATTATTTATTGATACAATAATAAAAAATGTCTAATTAAATACTTTATATGCATAATGCTTTCTACATCTAAATGGTTGATTTTTTGACAGTGAATTATAATTACACAGTACATGTTATCAAATGCAAGGGCATCCATAGCGTGTGGCTTAAAACCACAAATCTTCTCTCAAATAATCTCCGGGCCCCTTAACACCTGCATTCCCCTCGAGATACAATTCTCCCTCAGCAGCCCTCTCCTTAACCACACTCCTTGTTCCAACAATTAGATGGTTAAGAACTTTTCTCCCTAATTTACTTTTCATTCCATTCCGTGCAACTTTTCTTGCCAGCTGTATCCAACTATGCACAGTCAAGTCGTCCATGTTATAGTCGTGTCTTGTCGTATATTCTATTTCATACCGTGGGCGCACGCGGGGATTTTCGTTAGCCTTTGTTAGATTGATGTAGTACTGAGCGTATCCGAGTAGAGAAAGGAAGGTGTTTGAATGTACTGGTGATTGTGGGTCGTGCGGGCGGGAGCGGGTGGCATTGTTAGAAGGTTGGGCGGAGATGTTAGGGGTAACGTCGGACAATTCGTCTTCGTCATCGTCTTCGTCATCCCAATTGTCGGCGTCGCTTGAACCATCATATTCATCCTCAACTTTATTCTCCTGATTTTCCTCTATGACTTCATCATACATATTTGTATGAAAATCTATTACTTTCTCTGCAGTTTCTTCTTCCTTTGTATTCAACTTCGTTGTATTATATTGGAATATTCTCAAAGCCGGGAAAAATGTTGGGATAATTGAAGGATTTATATGAATAACGGCGTAATCACCATCTCGAACTCGCCGAGCTGAGGGGACGGTTTCATAATGCCGAAATAGACGATGAATGTAGTGGTTGAGATTGTACACTGTTGTGGAGACCTTGTCTGTGAAAGCAGAGACAGACGTATTATTCTCGGGAACAGAGAACGGGAAATCGAGGAGTTCGTGGCTTGTATTTTTTGTTGGATGCTCGTCGTCATCGGCCATCTCGTCTTCAATCTCATCTTCTATTTCGTTCTCAATCATATCTTCATGGTCCATGGTTCTTCTTTTTCTCTTGGGGGAAATAAAGAAAAAGTGATCCATATTGGAATGTCCAAAGAAATGTCCCAATATTATATCGTGGTATTTGTATGCTATTTTTACATACTGCTTATAACAAGTTGGAGTATAGTGCTTTCTTCTTGGGGCGATGTGTCCAACCAAATACGCTTTCATGCCTCTTTTCCTAGTTCTTTTCAACACATTGTCCAACCACACCATATGATCTTTCCCCGGTTCCCCAACCGCTTTGCATCCATGCACAACGGAATTCGCCTTGAAGAAATATAATGTGTTTAATGATATCACGACTAGTTTGTTTGGTATAACTTCTTTGACAAAGTAACCTCCGCGTCGGAAAAATCGCATTTGCGCCTTGGGAATGAATGGAGCCCACAGGTCGGCCAAAGAGTCGAGCATGAAATTTGGTCCGGCCGAGATGACGTTTGTTGGGTAGACGTCATTGTTGCCAATGCAGGGAATGATGGGTGTCATTTTGGAGTAGTCGGGCTTGCCATGTTTTTTAGGGGCAAAGGTTCGAATGAATTTATCTGTTATTAGACGATTAAGATCGATAATTTGTTTTTCTTTACGAGGAGCCGAGTCGTCGTTATCATGCCTGTGACGATGAAGTTGGATGAATATTATATACTCGGCACATATGTTTTCTCGCTTCACTCCTTATTATGTATCGCTTACCCTTACCTTGCGTTATCCCCTGTCCATATAATGAAATCTAGCCCGTCACTCCAGTTTTCCTTTAACCAATCGAACGTAGTATCTACCAATTCCATAGGTGAATCACATATAGTACCAGGTGCACCCCATGGACCAGCCGTTCCTTTTTTCATGTGTTTTGGCTTTTTCGCAGTTTGCAAGGCTATTCGATGACATGATGAACGGGCGGTTGCATTTGTTCTGTAGTATGGATCAGGATGTATATCTGTGATGTGAAGAAAGTTGCCACGGAGTGAAAGTTGTTCTCTTTTTGGGGTATCCCACGAGAATAGACAGTATGCTGCTATGGCGGCTACAAACAGCCATGCGAATGGTATGCAGCAGAGTATGTGCCGTGAATTTGTCATTTTGTGGAGTTGAAGACGGGGTTTGTTACCTTTGTCTGCCTTTATATACAATGAATGGCGGCAATTGATATATATATACATTAAAATATATTGATGATGTTGTATAACATTATTTGTATTCATATCCGTTTTAGTGATAGCAGGCGTGCTGTAATTCGTCATATTTGCGGCGTTGACAACTAAAGTAATCGTGTGATGTTTACAGTGTGTCAATAATTACAAACACAACAGGTACAGGCATAACAATGATGAGAGCAAGAGACGAATAAAATAAGTGTTGGTAATAATGATAATGACATGACAATACCATCATAATTCGGTTGCGTTATGCGTTAATGATGGTCTAATTGATATAGTGAGTATTAGTATTGCCCATAAGAAACCCCATAAACCGCATCACATATATCTCATATATTTGTACTTTATATCACTTTGTTTAACATATGATGTAATACTAACTGCAGACCCTTAATACCGATGGCGTAGGGGATTCCTATTTTGAACCTTGTCCAATGTACACAGTGAAAATGTGCTCAAACATAAAACCCAAATTGGTAACACAACAGATGATATGTGCGTATTAATATACAAATATAAACATATTACATAATATCACAATACCAGTGTAGTCGTCAGCACCATTATATCTGGCGACTATTATCTATTACGCTTCCCACACGATAGAACTTGTGATAACAATAGCATGTTACCAGAGTGAGAAACAGATCGGTAAATATTACAGCCGTTCTTCAATCTATACCGTATGCTGACATTTATTATTATGATTATCATCTGTCATCCAAACAATACCGCAAATACCTTTTCAAAAAAAAGGTTAGACGGAATTACTATATGGAAACTTCGTATGTACACAAGCACACTGCAAACGGGAATTTTAATCACAAGGATGACGGTGCGTGCGCCGAGTTTAAGCAAAACAGGTTTGATTGACGATGTTGTACGGCCAGTATCAGTACTCGAATAATATATTTCTGCTATCGCACATGCCTTTACCTCATGATAGTAGTCCGAAATACTCCGCAGCAAATGGTAAGTTAGCGGCACCTTAATGAAGCAAGACTGATTATCACATCACAACACATTTTCGGGGTTTAATAATGTTGGACGCTATAATTGTATTATATTTTTATTTGTCAACTTTTCATTTTCGCAAACACGTTAGCCTTTTCAGACTTGGCTCGTGCTTTTTGAGCAGTCTTCATATCATTAGTTTAGGAGATTAAAATTAATTACAACAAACATGCAAACGCCCGCTAATACCATATTCGACGAGGCATCTGTAAATCTATATATATTTGTAGTCTTACAATTTAAATAGGACTATCCATGGTTTGGCTCGATAAGACACTTACGCTTGATTCTGCTTGTGAAGACATACAGTCGACCCTCTTTATAGTCCCCCGCTCTGTAAGCACATCATATAAAAACCTCTTTATAAGCACACCATGTTTGAGAACCAATTGCTATTGAACTTGTATAATCACCTCTTTATAAGCACATTTGTTGCATTGTTCCCGACAGCGTGACTATAGGGAGGGTCGACTGTCCCTGCATTCCTGCATAGCTCCGATGGTATCACCGGCACACCAGTGTACAATAATAGACAGTAGTGACAGTTCGAAAAGATATATAAGAAGAGCTGGCTTTTTGCTAGATTCAGGGTGTTCAAGCATACTTTTGATTCCTTTATTATTACAATTCTCTTTAATAAACGAGTGGGGCCTTATACTTTAAAATACACGATTGATAGATAATTCATTCCTTGGTAATATTTGATATAGTTGCCCACTAAATGGTTTGCTTGAGTCTAAAAAATGCAGACACTAATCATGAGTCAGCGGTTCATGCTGCTTTAATAAACAAATATGAGAAGAAAAAACTTGCCCTCTATAATTTTGTGATAACTTAACAACATCAATGCAACTATTAAAAGTATAATATTTATTAAAGATACCTCGACAATTAAAAATTAATTCGTTCACCACAAATTGCTTTACAACGTCTTTTTATTAATCCTATTAAATGCTTTATAATAGTAGATCCCACTCCTCGACCATGAATTTTTGGTTGCCATTTCTCTACTTTCTCTTAACATGACTATAATTTACTATAGAGTTGAGGTCTGGACCGCTGCTGAGCTCGAGAAGATTAAGTATGCAAATTAACATGTCTCAATTCTACCGTGCTTATTTATTTATTATTTTAATAAGCGCACGGCGCTGTACAAACGTACCCAAACTGGCCATGAAGATCTGCCAAGCTGGTGATGCTGACGATGAAATCAATGGTGCGTTGCTATGTCACTGTAACGACACCCTCGGATAACCATTAGACCCAGGTGTTCGTTTTCATGAGCTCGATATTATCACATGATTACTGGTGTGGTATTTAGACAATATCCTGATTCAGATTGCAGAACGTTACAAATGAACAAACTGCCCTTCTAACGATTCTTATGCAAGACTATTAACAATAAGCAGATAACGTGCCTTTTAAGACTATGTAAATCCCACACCGATTATTTAAATATAGTTGTATTAACAATAATAGTGACAAGACTTCATTACCCTCAGACATTCGAAAATACTCAAGTAAAAAAACTCTTTTAAAATCTTTCAACTGGTCGATTGGTATTGTCTAAAAACCAGTAAATTATTGTTTGAGTCTTTTCAATGATATCATCAAGTAGCAAAAAGATGTTCAAGAGCCTTCATATTTTCATTATAATTATCTGAATTCTTTTAGTAGATGAGTGTTCGTATAAATTTGATGTATTGTCGCGTTTTTATGTTTCATTAATTCGCTGAGGATATATTGATATTGTCATCACCGTCTCCTAATTCTACTTATTATGCCGTGAACGAAAAACTAGAGTCGAGAAAATCGCTTTCAAGTGTTTCGACTAGGAAGTCATTTCGTGTATGTAAGCAACATTTTGTCAAAAAAGTCTTCTATAACAATTTTGACATGCAGAACCCCATTTATGCTCAACATACAAGAAAACGCCCCGCGATTGCTTATCGAGTCACCGCCCAACCGACGATGTGCGCTCTGCAATTTTTATCAAATCCGAGAATATGCCAAACGCTGTAACGGCAGCACCAGCACCAGCACCTTGAATTATAAGAGGATTGGGGAATCTCTTCGTTGTAAATGCAATGATGTTGTCGCTGCCTTTGAGTGAAGCGAATGGATGACTAGCAGAGAGGCTAAGGAAGAAGATACAACCGAAAGGATTGGTTAGTCATTCAATTATTAATCGTCTTATCACTATCATCATGTCATCAATGAGTTTATCGATCGCTAAAATCAGGTCATCTTCACAATAAACCTCTTCAATCACGCCCTTCTCTCTTCACCTTAGCAAACTGACAGAGCTTTTTCCATTAACAGGGTCAACGACGCCGACATATCTCAGTACTTTGTTATTATTTTTTGCTGCTTTTTTCAATTGATCAAAATGATCATCACAATCCGGCAATTTCGTCAAAAACTCATCTGCAGATGCGACCGCCCTGAGTGGCTCTGGGACCATGTTCTCAACCGGAAGTGTGTCCAGAGATAAATCAATTCCCGCAAGCCGACCAAGAATTACAACCTATTGACAAAAGCGCGATGTGGTAATGAAGGCAAGACGGAAAAGTACGTGAAGTATGAAAAAGAGGAAATACCTTCCGGGCAACATCTATACCGTTTAGATCGTCTCTTGGATCTGGTTCCTATAATATATTGAACAAGCGATATTTATCAGTCGTCTATTGAATAAAAAATAATTACGTCAAGAGCAGATCTTGTAGAACTGATTCAGTCAATCATATATTTACAGTATATCCGTTGTCCTTGGCAATTCTAACAATGTCAGAAAAAGTCTTCGCATCTCCGACAGTTTCTTCGGTTGGTGAGAAGCTATTAAACAAATAGCTCAAAGTCCCCGAAAATATCCCCTCAATTTTTACAATTTCGTCTCCAGTACCCACTAAGTCTTTCAATGTATTGATTACAGGCAATCCAGCACCCACAGTTGACTCATGATAAATCAAGACATTTTTTTCTCTTGCTAAATCCACGATCTTTTTATAAAAGCCCAATTCTCCCGAGAATGCTTTCTTATTCGGGGTAACAATATGTAGGCCAGCTTTAATAAACTCTGGATAAAAATCTACTACATCTTGATTCGATGTATTATCGACAACTACGGCTACATCGGGACTTTTTGCCAGGTACTTAGTAAAGACGCTCAAATCAGTCGATATCCCATGAGACATTAGACGTATCTTCCATCCATCGAGATCGATTGGATCGTAGTTCGTGTTGCTTAGTAGTTGTACTTTGGAATTGGCCAAAGCAACTATTTTTAACGGGAACGGTAGACTACGACGAGAGATTTGAGCCGACAGTTGATTGATTAGTTCGGATCCAACTAATCCTACACCGATAATACCAACGTTAACCATCGTTGAATGTGGTGAAATTAAAATCTCAACAGGTTTATGTAGATGATCTCACGTGATTAGTGATGTGCGATGAGAGTCTGATTATCACCATCGCATCGTCAGATATAATAGTTGACAGCAATGTACTGATTTTTTTTAAAATCCATAATTCAAAAATAAAAAGTTTCAAGTCTTTTAATAAA
This sequence comes from Paraglomus brasilianum, assembly GCA_910592345.1. Classification (NCBI taxonomy): domain Eukaryota; kingdom Fungi; phylum Glomeromycota; class Glomeromycetes; order Paraglomerales; family Paraglomeraceae; genus Paraglomus; species Paraglomus brasilianum. The sequence goes on from CAJVPI010001015.1 coordinate 11,177, forward strand.
ACAAAAATGTATTGAAAGTCAGAAAGTAAGATTGTTTCAGCTTAAATTTCATAACATTGGTTGAAAAAGCGCAGAGTTACAGTCCCGGCGAAAAGAATGGCGGTAACAATTGTTTTAAACATACAGTGTTATTACTTAGTACGTCAGTCATGGTTAAAAATACCCTTGCCTTCTATTCTCATTTAATAATCTCAGTTTGATTTGGATAGACTATAAACTTATGATAACTGTTGTAAAATAGCTTTTACATTTGCTTCTTGTATAAATCTAAAAGAAAGCCACTATTTATCTTGATTTTTTTTGCAACTTGTGGTATTATTCTTGAACTTTTGTTAAATAAATGTATATATTTGAAAATAATAATACTAATAAGAAAAAATTTAATAATTTAAAATAATACTGGCCGCCTTTTTTTTTTTCGCCGAGGACTATGAGTAAATAAATTCAATGGTTACAAAAATTGAGCCAGTTTTGCGAGTACTGTATTATGTATATCCTGAACATCCCTTAAGACTACGTGCCGGTTTCTCAAAAGCTTGATGAAACTGAAAATTCAAAATTTTAGTGAATTAGATGGGTTTATGGTTGAAAAGTGGAATAATATTGCGAAAAATGATGAACGAATGTCATGTTAAATTTACATTAGTAAAATCTTCTGCTTTCAAGCTTTAAAATGTTATTTGATATGCTTTAATTGGTTTGCTCTTGTAAAATTAGACAATTGTTTGCAATACTGTTACGTGATCATGTATTTGTGAATACTCTACACAGTATAGTGTCACCTATTATATTTGATCTGATAGATAAGCAATTGAGCTATATCAAAATGCGGCTGACTTGAAAAACTTACGGTTTAGAATATGATGATAGATAACAGCACAATTAAATAGCCGACATTGGCGTCTAAGTTAAAAAGGAAGTTCAAGGATTAACTAAACTACTATGTATCCAAAAAAAAAAAAAGCTTTACAAAGGTTGAATACCTGGTAAGTTAATTATCAGGTGAATAAAAGTAAAAGTTGCTGGGAATTTCAAGCTCATTAATGACAAAAGATTAAAAGCAATCAGCCACAATCAAAAGCTCAGACAATGTATCGCCCGCCGTGTTACGCGGATTTGTTGCATTTTCACATTGTGCAACACACATAATTGGTTAAAATGTTAACTGTAACATTGAACTTCGTTTTTCAACCATGTCTGCTGCTGAAGAAACGACAGTCAAACCGCGCGTTCAAATTTATGGCTCAAGTGTCGCAGGCAACATATTTGTATGTCAATTTGATATATATATCAGCTTATGTTGTCTATGTTTAATTTCTAACGCTCTATGTTTATACATTAAAGGTCAAGAAAAATCAAGAATGGGTTCAGACAGTGTTAACCATTCACAAGATTCCTTTCGAATTCGTTGATGTTGCTGCTGATGAAGACGCACTGAAATACATGAAAAGAAGAAATAGAGGAGCTGTCGGTTTACCTCAGTTATTTACAGATGGTGAATTTAAAGGGGTTAGTAAAACACTGTTACGGCATTGGATTCAAGAATGATGTGATATCGAGAACGTCTATCTGACATCTTACGATAATAATTTATCATGCTCAATATCCATTATTCCAGTTATACAAAGAATTCGAAGAAGCAGTCGAGGCAAGGGAATTGAAGAAATTCCTTGATTTAGAAGATTAATTTATTATACGATAATGATAATACATTGAATATTTATTATTCCCAAGACTAAGAAATCTGAGACGCGAGTGATAATTTAAAAGTGTCGATCACAATTTAGTAATACCTTCCACCCAGGAGATCAACACTTTCGCCAACCTCATCTTTTCTGGGCCCAAACGCTGACCTTGGCGGCGTGTACTTGGTCAGGTCTAAAGCCATGCGTCCTCCCGGTGTAAGTGTCTGTAAGTCGGCTTTGGAAGGGATTTTATCGAATGAATACTGTTTTACGAGAAAATCGTCAGTTGTTTCATGCAACTTCCTTACACGAATCATCATATACTGTTACCACATAATACGCTCACCGTATTGTTATTCTTGGTGTAGGTATGACATAATTCACTTGTTTCAGCGTATTCTTGAGCCGCTTGCTCAGCAATGGCCGAAGACTTGGATTTCGACAGTTGTCGAAATATATCTTTAGCTTCCGTTATGAATCCGACTGCCTGACCATTCGCTCTGTTGTAATAGAATTAGCGATCCATCAATTGAAAAGAAGATGACCATTCCCCCCCTTATAATTCAATAAGTTTGCTTACTGGTGTTCACTGGCATCTTTGGCCAGGAATTTCTTGCCAAGTGCCTGAGATAAAAGTGATTCATTCGATATGTCAATGACTCGCGAGGAAGCGCACAAGTTTCATTTTGGTGGTGGTAGTGTATGGGACACCATTTACGACAATAAGAATGTAAACCCCAATAAGGTATCGATAGCGTGTTGTAGAGATTAATCAGTAGATGGAACCAGCATACCTGATGGAATTGCCCTCCATTGGCGACGTATTTCTTAAATTCCGTACAGACTTTAGACGGATCTTTAAGACTTTTAATTAATCCATTGGCAGTTTCATACTGTCCTGCTATACCTATTGCCAGCTTTCCCGAAAGAGACGACGACGATCTCTGTGTCGCATGTTTTCGAATGGCAATGGATGAAGCGTCCGCCAAGACAATTCTATTAAAGGCAATGCAGATTTTTAATACAATAACAAACGTCAAGTGCATAATTCAAAATAAAGCAATATATATACTTTGATAGGGAAGCTGAAATATCACTGTAGACGTCAGGGGGCCTCGATGAAGGTGGGTTCTCCCACTTTGGACATATTTGTTCGGAAATATACGCGAACACACCCGCAGCTCTACATAGTAGACTAGCAGCCTCATAAAAATAAATATGCGCTATTAATAAAGCACCTCTCGTAAGTTCCAATAATTTCTTCCAACACCTTTGCTTTCACCCAATACTCTACACTACACGCTCTATACTATACATACTTGTTTTGCCACGAAATTGGTGTCTTCTTGTTCTGACTGTCTGCTTATAATACTTGATGCCCAATTGGAACAAGCGTATCCGTACGTTAATAGAACGAATATCAATTCATAATATATTCCTTTGCATACAACCCGTGGTTTCTCTCTGAGTATTGAGTCACTCAACGAGCAGCGCCATGATGTTTCTTGAATAATTATTAAATTATTAAATTAGTACAAACAGACAAAAACTACGACGACGATGACGACGACGACTATAACAACAACAAAAACGAACAAGCACAATAACGTAGCAGACTCTTACCTATTTCCTTCTTCGATTTCATCTCACCGCTTTTCAAACAGTCGACAATCGCCAGCAGATACGGCAGATAATCATCGATTGCCTATGCATATCTGACATTAGCTTCATTGTTATTTTTCAATTGTCTTGAAAAATATTATTGCACGTAAGACGGGTTTTACTCCCCAAGATACATTGATTACTTAACCCACTTGTATAATTTTATTGTAGTCTTTCGCGCCTTCTGCTCTTTTAGCTTCCTTCAACGCCAGTCTCAATCTGCCTCTCTGAGCAGTCGCCTCTGATATCTCGGTAAAATATTTGTTATCTTCATCTTGGAGAAAATCAGCAAATGATATCGATCCCGTAGTTGGTAAAGGGTATGGGAAACTCATGACGGAAATGGGAGAAAGTAATGGGCTCCGGAATGCAAGTAAAAATTGGTAAATATATTCGGTGTAACGTAGGACAATGGAGCTTAATCTTACAAAATATTAATCTTAATAAATAATATTTAAAATCGAGAATTTCCGCCATCAAACCAATCAATCACCATCTCTGATGTAGCTGATGTAATCAATAAATGCTACAAGTCAATTTGCTTCCAGCCAAAAAATTTAACAATGTCTTCTCTCCTGCCACTTTTCTTTAAGAGAACTTCAAGAGAATCTGAGCCACTCATTGATAATCAAGACTCGAGGCCCCATAATGAGACTCATTTTGAGTCACCAGAAATTTTACGAGATATCGTAATAGGATTGAGTGATGGACTGACTGTGAGTACGGATGGGTAGGCTAGCTGATAGGTTGTATCGTAATGTTGTTTTTAAAGCTTGTGTATGTCTAGGTGCCTTTTGCTCTTGCGGCGGGTTTGGCTTCCACTGGGAAGTCCGACTTTGTTGTTCTAGGAGGTATTGCTGGTAAGTAGCCTATAGATAGAAGTGGAAATGACATTATTATGAAGACAAACCACAATAAGTATCGTTATTTTGCTGTACTGAAGTAACTTAATGAGTTGTTCATGTCGATTCAATCTTCTCTCTGAGCTCATAACTAAGAGCAACCTGAGCTTGTTCTGCGTCTAGCTTATGATTAGTAACTATTTTACATCATTGGTTATGTAGAACTCATATCTGGTGCCATATCCATGGGACTCGGCGGTTATCTTGCTGCACGAAGTGAAGCTGATCACTATTATACCGAACGGCGCCGGGAGGAGACGGAAGTAGAAGAGAGTGAGGAAGAGGAGATCCAAGAGATTATTGGTATGTATTAAGTTGTCGGACGAGTTGGATCATTGGACGACTTTCAAGTCTTTATTTTTTGTTTGAACAGATATTCTTGAACCCTATGGCCTTGATAGACAGAGTTTAGCGCCTGTGATTGAAAAACTACGCGCAAATCCAGAAAAATTTGTTGATTTTATGATGCGCTTTGAACTTAACCTCGAAAAGCCTGATCCGAGAAGATCATGGGTAAGATAATAGAGTATCCATAGTCAAACAGATTTATTATTTGAAATCATAATTTTTTGACTTTTTTTTCGTGTTCACTCTAAGATTTGCCTTCCGCTCGTTCACTTATACTTTCTATTCTATCATGCTTACAGATCAGCGCGTTGACGATTGGATTTTCTTATTTTGTCGGTGGTTTGATACCCCTACTACCTTATCTCTTTTTCGATAGCACTCAAATTGGTCTGATTTGGAGTAGCATAGTGACTCTAATATGTTTGTTGATTTTTGGATACGCTAAATCTTATTACGTTGCTCCTGAACGTGCAGGTTGGAATGCTATACAGACTGCTCTTGTGGGCGCAGCGGCAGCAGGGTTTGCTTATGCTGTTATTTATGCGATAGGTGATTAGGCAAAGGTCACTAATATATGGGTGAAAAACATGGTAATCTATTGTATAATGCAAATACGGATCGATCCCTCATTTGTTTAGATAAAACTTAATATAAAAAACCGAATCATCTTTTGTTTGAACACCTCGGAAAAAAAGAAATAAATCACACACAGCTAATTGCCATAGTTTGGTTTATCCAACCTGCTTCTATAGGGAAGTTTTTATGAGTGGATTTGCATTTCTAGGAAATAAACCACTACCCAGTTTGGAAATCAACTAATCATTGGCGAAGAAGGAGCTTTCGATTGATTCGTTCTTTTGCTGCATAGGAAGATAATAATACAATCTATCATCAATCTTAGGAGGGTGCCTGTATAATAAAAGAAGGCATTATTGTCTTAGATGTTACCTGATTCCAAGCTATAATAGAATAAAAAATCTTATTGACACTGCCAAAGCTGTTTTAGACAGTGTGTATGTAACGAAAATAACTGCCTTCACAAAAAATGGTGTAATGCCACAACTACATAAAAAATTAAACAGTTCCAGATTTCCCAGAAAGCTTATCACGGACTTTATTACTCATAAAATTTTCAGTATTACAGTCAACTGCCGATAATAATAATTCGATCAGGGGTCATCGGTCGAATTAACGAATATCCAATCAGACGTCCATAATGATAGGGCTTTCTCCAGCTTAGCATAAGGTTTATTTATATCGATATTCATCCATTTCTGTGCGGTTGTTTTTCCTACACGATATTCTTTGGCTAATTCCGAGTTAGATAATTGAGGGTTTTTAGCTGTTCGCTGACATATCTCTTGCTTCTGTTTTTTTCGATTGAGAAAAAAATAACGTATATTTTATTAGTCGAATAATCGGCAAAATTCAATCAATTAACCCTTAAATGGAAATGATTTGACTGTGGTCGTAATTATAATATTTTTATATTAATATGCACTGGTTTAATAGAGATTATTTAAGAATTATCGTGGGGTCGCAGTTGACCCCCATTTTCCTCCAAAGCAAGCTTATAATATATTTTCATTGATAGCACTAAATTACTCAGTCTCCTGCGTATGATTTATTTGTGCGATACAACCCCGTGACTGTATCATATGGCTAGGTCTATTTATATTTAAATACTCGCGTTTTTCAATCTCATACTAAACGCGTTACAATGGATACTTACAGTGTTTACTTCAAAGAAACGACGCCTGATAACTATCACTTCCTGGGTTTTTACCAATACCGCAGTAAACAAGAAGATTTTACATTCTCCTTTCAAAGGGAAACTGACAAACTTTGGAAGGATTTAGTTATATTGGAAATTGGCCCAGGAGGGATCAAAAAGGGTGCTATCAGGCTGAAGCAAAAGTTCAAGGTAATTATTGTCGCAGCTGATGTTGAAAAAGCAGTATGGGAGACTTCCAGTAGTCCCGAGAAGGGGTAAAACTCACACAACTATGGTGGGCATCTGCTTGTTGCTTGCTTTATGGTCTGCTTGTCTGTTGTGGTCTGCTTGATCCATTACATCTATCTTGCATAAATGGGGCAGACTGCAACAAAACCAGACAAAGTGAACATTCTGAAATAAGAGGCTGGTGTGGCTGAAAGTTAACTAAT
>CAJVPI010001016.1:0-17931 GCA_910592345.1 Paraglomus brasilianum
TGCGTATGCATTGAAGCTAAGAGGCGCCGTCTATCGACATTTAAAACAATACGATAATTCATTGAAGGATTTTGACAAATTGTTGGAGATTGAACCAAATGATGCATATGCATTGAGGGGAAGGGCAGGTGTTTATCTAGATCTAAATCTGTATGACAGCTCGCTGAACAATTTTAACGAGTCGTTACAACTTGAACCAAATAACACATGGGCGTTGAGTAGAAGAGGATGTGTTTACTTAAATTTAAAACACTATGACGAGTCATTGGACGATATTAACGAATCGTTGGAGATTGAACCGAATGATGCATATACATTGAAGTTAAGGGGAACCGCCCTTCTGGATTTGAAGCTATATGAAGATTCACTAAACGATTTTGACAAATCGTTGGAGATTGAACCAAATGATGCATGGGCGTTGAGGGGAAGGGGAGGTGTTTATCTAAGTTTAAAACAATATAACAAGTCACTGAATGATTTTAATAAGTCGCTAGAGATTCAACCAAACGATGCATGGACTTTGAGTAGAAGAGGATTTGTCTACTTAAACCTAAAAGAATATGACAATTCACTCAATGATCTTAACAGATCGTTAGAGATTGAACCAAATGATGCATGGGCATTGAGTAGAAGAGGATTCGCTTATTCAAACCTAAAGGAATATGACAAATCGCTGAGCGATCTCAACAAATCGTTAATGATTGAACCGAATGATGCATATACATTGAATAGAAGGGGAGCTGTCTATCGAAATCTAAAACAATACAACAAGTCGTTGAGAGATTTTAACAAATCGTTGCGGATTCAACCAAATGATGCATATGCATTGAAAATAAGAGGCGCTGTTTATCGTAATCTAAAACGATATGACGATTCACTGAATGATCTTAACAGTTCGTTGGAGATTGAACCGAACGATGTATATGCATTAAAATTAAGAAGCGCTGTCTATCGAAATCTAAAACAATATGACAATTCACTGAAGGATCTTAACAAATGTTTGGAAATTGAACCAGACAATGCATGGGCATTGAGAATCAGAGAGCATGGAATGCTTAACGAATAGGAAAATGAACGATACGAAGATTGAACGTGATGAGGTAGATATTTCGCCAATATTACTTATTACTGTCTAATTTACTGATTCCGGCATTTATTTCAAGCTATGTATTGTATAATAGTATGATGGGGACAATTATCGAGTCAGCTTCTCTTTGAAAATCTCTTTTACTTTATGTATTTACTATGTCAATTACAATAGCATTGATTGAAAAAAAAATGATACATTCAGTCACGTTATCGTTTGTTGGTACTATGTTACCCATAAATCGCGACTGAATTTGTTATTTTTTCGAAAAACACAATCAATTAGCTTAAAAGATTTTCGAAGAGAGATTTTTCATACTTTGTCCTTTGTTACAGTATCTCATAGAAGCAAAATAATAAAAGTTCTCTACGCTTAGCAAAGACTATTATTGTTATAAGAATGATTAGATTAAGAATATCTGCTGCCGTCAATAAAATCAAGATTGTCATCCATACTCCATATTCAACAACATGATGGAAATGATAGTTCAATTCACTGTACATTCCCTCTTGCATGCAATATTATCTTTGGCCATTTATAATTTTATGACATCAAGAACTATTACTATGAAGACAAACACAAAGTTTGCAGAATATAAATAAAACATCACAAGCACCACAAATTATAAAGAGCATATCAATAGCTATTTGGAAAAGAAACTATGCTGTGTGTTGACTAATTCAAAGGGCTTACTTAATCCAAAAGGACATAGAAATATACAATAACTTATAGATGTAACAATTTCTATTATACAAGTTTCATAAAAAAAAAACTCTACAGCATCATCAGACAGGAATCAAATAATCAACAGACAGCCATGGTGAGTAGTGGGTTCAAACTGGCGTTTCTTATTATGTAATACCTGTCAATGGTATTTCAGTGAGGCTATAGATTTAGCAATTAGAAAAAAGAAGACCATTATGTACATCACATACACATTTGCGTAGTACGTTTCCTGGTCTGATTCCGCAATACGGCTTTAGCTATTAGCTTGCGGAATTCGATATACGGCAAGGAAAATCTTCATAAAGCGAAAATCGGGCTCAATATCAAGGTATCTATCGTAGGCCAATTATGATTTATATAACACGCTTTATGTAGCTCTGTAACTTTGGTTTTCTATTACTTGACACCTTTCTACAAACCACATAAACCGATCAAACATCTTATGATTCCGACCCCCCCCCCAACTTTCTTATTGGAAAAAAAACCACTTATGAACAGACCAGTCCTTCAAAAGTCTAAAATACCTCTAATAGGCCAACCCCTCTCCCACTTATAAAAGCAGTCAATCTCGCTCGAATCTAAAAGACAGAGACTCCGAAAAGGTATCGAATAAATCTGCAAGCTTTCGCATAATAACAAGAGATATAATGAATAAGAATACATATAATATAAAAGACAGAAAATTTAGTCAAATCATAAAAATGACCATATGCTCATAAGGTCCATAAGCTCGGCGCTCCCCAACAACTTTGAATAAATTATATTCTAATGTCAACAAGGGGCGACGCCCTGCATAAACTCTCTCAGTTGTACATAAACAGACAGATAATTGAGATAGTGGTAGTCGTTGTCAAAAACGTGGTGAATAATTGCAACTGAGTTGTTTGAGTTTTAACAATACTGGAAGAACCGCTAGTGCCAAGTTCACCATTATTTCCACTTCCATTGGGAGAATTAGAATCATTATTATTATTATCATCTAGAGTGTCAAAGCGATCATTACCATCCGAACACCTTTTCTTGGCAATACACTGAGTGCCATTGGGACAGCATTTGCCATCATTATCTTGACACAGAAACTGTCCACTTGCGCAAACGCCTCCACTAGATCTACTTTGTAACCGAGAATTTGTGATGTCGGATCTACTTTGCAGTGTAGCAGAAGCAAAAGTGACGGCGGCGAGAACGAGTATTAGTGTGAAACTCTTCATATTGATCATCAAGCAGAAAACTGATGATGATGATGCACTTAAGTCATTCGGTCACGTCGCACATGCTTTTTGTGAAATGTATTACACCAAATAGGTTTCCTTGGCGAGTACCATAATAATAATAGTCACTGGACCAAAGATTAAGATCACTCGATAACCTAAACCATAGAAATTACAAAGATAGATTATTTATTCCAGTTACAAAAATGGATGGTGTGGGAGGTGAACAATTTATGTGACCGTATCGTAATCTAATTTGCTGTTATTATTATACTTGCTTTGTTTGAATAACCTGTTATTTAAGATTTGAATTTTTACTAATTGTCAGTTGCCTGTAATAAAATGCAGTTTTAAATAGCTAGGACTGTGATAAAGTTTATAACACAGTTCAGGAGCGAAGCAAAACTCTAATGAGCCTATTCAGATACGAACGTCTAAGTATAAACGTATCTGCTATTACATGGAATAATAGTAAAGTCATCGTTTTGGCAACTTCTTCAAAATTTCTAATATTGACTAGTCGGATTATGTCGTATGTAAATCCCGTCACTATGTAATTCCCGTTTGGGGTTCCTAAAAACCGCATTATTACATACAACATACATATTAACGCCTCTGTTTTACACAGCATCCTACGAAAGCGCCGAGACGAAAATGAATTAGCCGTCATGGCCATCCATAGACATGGTCATGGTGACTACGACCACGATGGTCCTGATAGAGATACTATTTTCTCAGACTAATCAAGAGAACGTCGATGTTTAAATACCAGGTGCTGGGAAGAACCATGGCACGAGCAAAATTATACAACAAAGGTTTGGGTTACAATATTTCGATATTGAAATATAGTGTAATACGCGGTCGCATTTCAATTCGGTTTGTACAGTACGTAGAGAGACGAACAACCGATCTTTTTCATACCGTAAGTATGGAGCGTCCTTGGATATAAGCTTTTCCTCTTATCCTAATAATAGAACTGAACTAACTGTGAGTTATTTGTTATCTAGATTCATTGGTAGTGTCAAACTAAAGTCAATTCTAATCAAAGATGGACCCTGTCCTGCAAAATTAAAGGCGCAAGTATCAACTTATTGAATAGTATTCGGATTCAAAATGCCCAGTTATTATTAACTGAAATGGCTGTTTATTTTTCTTCTTCAGTTTTATCAATCGAGAGGATATTGACTTAGCACCCCGTAGAGAGAATAATCCCGACACTTGGTACAAACTGGCGAAATAGTCGAATATCAAACAAAGTAATTTGTTGGTCTTCGTTATAGCAACTATGCATCTTGCTAGGATGACAAAATGTATAACGTACGCAATTTAACATTATTCATTATTATTATAGTGACAACCTGACCATAATATCCTTCCTAGGATTCAATGTGTGATGTTGGAATGATAATGAGGAGATGGATGTCGTCTAAAGATACAATTTATGCTAACGCTTCTATTTCACATTCTCTAGATCAGGCGAGATTCTATAATAACAATGTACGAAGCAACTGCCAACCCAGCGATCATAAGACACCTGCCCGGCGAGGATAGAATACAACATAGAATTCAATAAAAATGATCATTTATTTGGAAATCAATATAACTAAAACGTTTCTTATATTATTAATTTTGGTAATACTCTACAGACAAACACTATTAAGACAACAATAAACCTGTTCGAATTACTTACAACACCAATAAATAAAGGGTTATCGAAAACAGTATATGCTATTGCTTTTTTCATTGGTGGGGGTTTATTTGTTGCTCCCAATCTATGTTGCATTTCAACACTGTGGCAAGCGAGTAAGTCTTCAACCGAATTCTTGTGTTCACCGGCCGGCATGTTTTTCATCTTCAATATTAATTTGTAACTCGTGTTCCGAATTATGCTCGTGCTTGTCAGCCCTTCAACTTTATTAAGCTGCGACTCTTGACTTGTTAATTCAATCAAAGAATTAAGTGATTTGCTCACGTAAATGGCTTCGGGATTAAATATTTTTTGCTCTTTCCTGGTAGTAGACTCCTTCCTTCGGCAACATTCAATTCTCCGATATCCTTCCCACTGCTATCCAGTATTGTACGCGGAAGCAGCGATAGGTCTGTTTTTAGGATCTCCGTTCCAACACTGCATAGCAAGCGGGCACATGATCCATTACATATATTATAGGCCAATTCGTGAGCTCGGTCTTCCCACATAATAATACCAAAACAATACAAATCTGCTGCAATACTATACGTTCCACTCATAAATATCTTCCATGTATGTAAATATGAGTTAAAAAGATACCAAAATAAAATCGTGCACGTTTACTTTGCCGGGTAGATCATTTGAACATATAAGCAAATAGAGAGTACATTATTTAAAGTCTATAAAACTGGTAATGAGTTTGTTCCTGAATAAAATGTGTAGCTACATTCGAGCTCCGTTTGCTGGACGATGAAGCTTCATTGTCGATTTCAGCACCAGCCGGATGATGCGTGCTTCCTGACATAGTTTTCCAAATAACCCATACAGTCGGCCAACAAGGCAAGATTTTCTTGCTCAACTTCATTTGGACATTGGATAACATTATTTAAGGCCTTGATAGATGCGATATCCACTTTATGGCTAGGAATCATGGAGACGCGATAAAAGCAGATCCCATACCTCGAAATCTTCCGATTGAAGAATATCTCTGAAACTCCTGTAAAAACTAAAACCTTAGTCCATTCCACTATTATCATGCGAGTGATGAACCATCAATCCACTCGTATCCCTCGAATATCTATCGCCTCTTTTCATGATATTGTTACATAGCCTTGACGCGTAACGATAAAGTTTAACAATAATATATGGCAATAATGGTCCGTTCATATCAAATGTGCGAAATAATGTTTGGCCTGCACCATTCCTAACCTCTGGCTGAGAATACTAGCTAAACATGTAGACTACTTGTAGTTCCCATAATTATGCCATCGCTTACACCAATGCTGTTAAAACGATAGCCAATAAGACCAGCCTCTTTCATACCTTCTTTTACTTTCGCCGCTAGTTCGAGAAGGTGCATATTACATGGATTCCTTCATACCATCTAAACATTCGAAAAGATGTTAAATAGTGATGTAGGAATAGCTGTCATGCGAGTTTACTGTTTACAATTGATAATTGATATACAGACACGCTGGCAATACCAACTTGTGGTTTATCCATATCTTCCGCCTTTAATCCTGTAGCATATACAGTAACACCTCCATAAATGTCCCAAGCTTGGGACTTAGTGAATAAATGCAACCCCCCGTTTTCTGCAACACAACGGATTTGCGAGTCCCGCTCTAGTATATTTATTTCTCTAAGTGCAACTCACGTGATTTACAAATGATTAAATTTGTCTCACGAAGTCAAACATCACTATTGCTATTCGCGCACATTATTTGTTATATAGATCGAGTTTTACATGCGTGTGAAGATTGCTGGAAAGCTACCAAGATTCTTCCTGATAATAACGATGATGATTCCTGCAAAGATGAAACTCAGGAATTAAATAACGAATTACTTACTGGATTGTCTGAATCCATCGTGAGGTTGAATTTTCCTGAGGCAATAACAACAAACGAGTATTTGTCTTTTCCAGAGTGCAGAGGAAGATATCGTTTTTGAGCTTTCGAAAGTGACGATATTATTTCTTTGTTTAGTGGAGAACATGATGAAGAGACTGATGATGATAGCAATGAAACCCCAATAGTGAGTGCTAATGAGACTTTAAAAAGTTTAGAAAACATAAAGACGTTTCTGATTTAGCAATAGGGAACTAACAGTTATTTAAAAGCCGTTAATAGTTTGGATAAATTCATTTGCGAAAAACAGGTAACTTTAATGAAACAAAGTAGTATTACACAATTCTTAGTTAACAATTATAATTAGGGATATTGATATCCAAATTTTGTATGTAACTTTGGCTGGAAATTATAATAAAGGAAAATCTGTTTAATAGACGTAAATCGTTAAAATATATCTGTTTCAGCCAGTAAAAATTTTTGCGGCGGTCATGTGCGGCAATTTTTTGGGGGTAATTATTCACACCCACCAATTTACTGGACAATTTATCTAACGTCACGTTTGGCAAACTGTTGGGACTCTTAGTCTAACAAGGATGTGACGTTAGCGCAAGCTGGACTCTTAGTCTACAGCTTTTCCCTTATTATTTCTACATCGATTACTAACTATATAAGATTCTCACCTCCATAATCTTTCTCTACAGGATGATATACTGTGTTGATCATTGATCTTGATAAATTTTCCATAAAAAATAATAAATTAGGGCGACCTGATATATCCTAAATGTTGATATTGAAGTATCATCGATAGCATTGTATTTGTTACTATATCTGGTTACGAAGCATCGATCATATGATTGATACGTTCTGATGTCATTGTAGTTTAAACATAGAACAAATTTATATATCACCCAATTATTAATCGTGCTATTGTTTGCTGTAAACATATAAATACGAAGTATGCGAGAAAAGCACACTCCAAGTTTCTAAAACACGATCGCTCAATCCTGAATATAACAACGGTTATGTGATCGAAGACCAAGAAGGTAAAACTAGAAATACAGTCAACCCTTTATAGTCACCCTTAATTAACAAGGTGTATGAACACTTACACATATTCTTGGATATGAGAACCAATAATAATTGTGGGGCTGAAGATTTTAACTGGCGGCAGAGGCATGACTTGTTATTGTGTAACAATAACGCGTATAATTCTTGATAGTTAACTTGCTTGCAATATATACATAATCTTTTTGGCGGAACACGATAATCCTAAGCTTTCTGGAATTTCGACTTTATATGAATAATTTAGAAGATCCAGCGTTGGAACAAGCGTTATATTATTACATACTGTGACAAAACTAGTAAAATCGGAGGAAAAGCGTTAGAATGGGAAAAAATAATAATTTTAAGGTGGGTATATTTATTTGCTCAGTTGGACTTCGAAAAGCTGTATGTTTCAACAGACTATTTCGCGAATTGCTTACTTGCACGGACACCTTACTTGCAAGGCAAGGGTTGTTACTCATCCGTTATAGTCTTCGAATTGCTTATTCGTACAGACACCTTGTGAGTTGCATTGCTCGTTGATTAATTTATAACTTGCTGTAATAGAGACGATAAAAAGTCGAGTCGATAAAACTCTTTTGGACTAATAAAGACATATTATGAAATCCGCGCCCAATTGCAATAAGAAGTATCTGGCAGTTTTGTTTCAGGATGTGGACGAGTTGTTGAAGGTAAATGTTATAAATAGTCTTATTGGTATCATGACCTTAAGTGACTAATCTGTATACAATTTATATTATATTCAGAATGCTTCAAATGCGATGGAGTTTGAAGCAGTGCCGGCTGAAGCTGGGGATAATCTTGAAAAGAAACAGATGATACAAATCCTACACTGTGTTTATTAATACGGTTAAACTGTGAAATAGCTTTGTAGACTAGCTTGTCTACTTTTCAAGTACGATTTATATTTCTGCGATAATTTACATGCTAAAAGCTAGTTGTTTTAAACAATCCACTGTATCTATTTTTCTTACTTGAAATATTTTCCATTTACAACAACACACAGTAAATTCAGATTATTTGATTGGTTCATGCCTTTTAATGCTACGTGTATTTTATTCAACTACTTCCTTTCTTAGCGCTTGGAATTACATTTTTTTATCTTTACACAATTTTTTTTGAGAGCTCTATTAACTTATGGTATTCGGTCATACGATCCAACGCGATTGTTTCTGTTTCCATGCTGCAATTTTCGTTAAAGGTTTACAAAGCTAAATACTTTCAGTCCATGACCTTTATAATAATAAAGAATTTAAATAGAGAAATCACGTTGACAATTCACATTGACAATAAATGTGAGGGATAATGCGCTTTTGATAAATCATTATTGATTACGTAAAGCTGAATTAATAGTCTTATTTACAAGCCCCTCGTGAATGTGTGATGTAAAGTTGAATCACGTTACAAAAATCACGTGATTAATTTGAGACTGCAATCACAGTTATTAAGCAACCGGCAAGGCATGAACGTATCAGAGATTCCAATTGTCGACTGCACATGCTGGATAGCAGATTTGTTCCCGGGTTTACGTTATGTCATTTATGCTATTGCATGAGTGACGGTGACTCTAATTAATTAATACATACTTCAGTATTGCATAATTATGTAGGTAAATTAATTTCAATTATGATGATAAATAGATATCAATGGAATATAATATTCGTTGTGACATTGTTTAATTTATTATTACCACAGTGCGTGTAAAAGCTCGGCATAGCGGCAGAATAAGGTAGAAGGCCAAATTAGATTCATACATCTGTAATTCCTATATACAACAACAGTATACCATAGAAAAATGGTTTGAATTGCACATTACATCTCTGGGCCATCTACCCATTCTCTAGCTACAACCGACGGTCGAGTGGCAATCGGCTTATTCCTATCATAGTTGGAAGCTCCCTCTAACATTCTATTGCATATCATATATACTTGGCAATTTATCAATAAAAATGATATTAAAATAATCTTGAGTTCTCATATATTGCCGATTATGAAACGAACGAAAGAATGCAGGTGGTCTGTTTTCTTGTTTAAGAAAACCTAATGGAGAATAGATATATTGCACATTTGAAAAACCTAATTGACAATTAGTTACTAAATATGCAAATCAAACCCAATCTCTGATAATTAAATAATTAAAGGTGCTCAATATTTTAGCACACCTTAACTGTTGAACCATTTCAAGTTTTGTGAGCATTAAAACATACTAGCCAATAGAAGGACTATGTATAGATGCCTGAAAGAATACGAGACAAAAAGAGAGCACTGATTGTCCTATGCTAAGATTTCTTGCCACAATGAGTTGACGGCATTGGTTTACAAAAAGACATTGTAATAAGGAGAATGTGCATATTGTGCATCACGCTTAATGTGAGTTAACCCGTTGCAATACCGACAACTAATAATTTGGTCAATTGAGAATAGTTGAAATTGACTTTTTAAAAAGTACATTTCTTTGAGGTCTTGTAATGGAATGCAAGGGTCAATTCGAGAACAAAATATACATCAGCCGCATCAGCCGCATCAGCAGTGAATTAAATGCGACCGTCAAAGGCCCAATAAGAATGAATACAAAAGGTATTGACGACCGACAGAAATGTGCATAAACACCGGCCGATAACATTGAATTAATGTAACAATCACTTGACAAAGTTGTTTGTCTGATGATCGACATTTCTTGGCAATGTGGTGTAATACATGTGATACCGAATTACTTTCACATGCATAGCAAGTGATTGTAAAAAACTATACTAATACCCCACAAATGTGGTCTATCCGCAACGTGTCTTGAGTGTTACTGGAATCGCTTTTGTTCAGTTACTGCTGCATGAAGATAGACGAGAGATTTTGGAAATGTTTCAACAGTTTTTTGCCCCACACAAAGTAATTCTGTAATGGAAGTCGATTGACAGATATGCATGGCGTTACACGATTGATTATCGATTAGCACCAAACTGACAAAGCCTGAAAATGGGTCAGCGTGGACAATTCGAGAAGTTGTTTATCAACGATGAAACCAATAATTAAAACCACGTAACGATCTGATAGACAATTATATCATTGTGTTCAATGAGGCTCGATCTCGTCATCACTTGGAACAAACCACACAGTTTCATGACCATAAAAAACTTCAATGTTCTACACCAAGCGAGTGTTACAAATAAACTCAATGAGCAAGCTACTGATTTATTCGGTTG
Organism: Paraglomus brasilianum; assembly: GCA_910592345.1. NCBI lineage: Eukaryota > Fungi > Glomeromycota > Glomeromycetes > Paraglomerales > Paraglomeraceae > Paraglomus > Paraglomus brasilianum. The sequence goes on from CAJVPI010001016.1 coordinate 10,824, forward strand.
TAAACAGAGAGTAGGATATTCAGGACATTGTGACGGTCCGTTATCGACATGCATGGAGTAATTAATATTTATACAACAAACGATATTAGGAAAATTAAAGCCCAAGCAGATTGCCCCCCGCAGTTTATTTGATCGGGGGGTTTCATACATACATGCATTGATTCATGTAGATAGATAGACCAATGATCAGATCGATTTTTAATCGTGAAAATCCCATCGAATTAATACCAAGATTCTAAATCGGTTAACAAAAGCATTCGGTTATAGTCGAACTTTAAACAAGCCTTTCTCACGTCATTGTTTCAACAGTGCTCTTTTTTTTTTTCCTTGTCGGTAATCACCCAGAGAAACTAATGCAAAAAAGGAAAGAAGGCCCCAAAGTAATTACGATTATACTACTTTGGTGGTAAACAGCCGTATACAGAAAAAATGCCAAGATTTATGTGTTACGATTATCTGGAATATACAATATCCGGTAACACAAACAAGTGTTAATTCATTATGACGATTTTTTGAACTAAAAAACGCTCACTCCGTATTGGCCACCAGCACTTGTTGCCCTAACAAAGGTTGCATGATTTAAAATCTGGCACATCCTTCTGCCCCTGTGTGACATGGTTAGAAACTAAGAATTGAAAACCGTCCTCCAATCATCGAATAAATTAATCGAGGGGACTTCCTATTAAAAACATTACCGGGTCGGTGTTACACAACTAATAAGTTTTCAATGATAAACACTTAAAGTTACCAGGAATGGCTTCAAAGTTATTTGTATTAGTAATAACAAAAGTGGCTAGGGTTACCCAGCCCCCTCTCTTCCGAAACAAGAATCTCGGCCTTTTGGAATGGAAACAATTCATGGAATTTTTTGGTAACCATTTCTCTATTTTATTTACTTTCATTCGTTTATATATGGTACACAAAAGTTACAGCGGTCTAACTAATTACGTTTATTAATTCAACCTCTTAATTTACATAGAACAAAAAAAGATAACCAATGACCATAAACAACAAAGGAATATTGTAGGTTGAATGGGTTAAAATCAGAACTAAGGATATGACAAAAGCAGAGTAGAGATCTCAGCGTCATATTTGTTACATGAGGTACCAACACAGAACCCTGTCGCAACACTCTGTACTAATTTCAATAAAGAATTGGCAATGTTAACACCGACTGTGGGTATCAAAAATGTATTGACGTCGCTGGTCGATGCTCCACCGGCAGTGGCTGCATCGGCTGCTGCCTGAGTAAATGCCTTAATGTATGGTCCACTACCAGTTGCATTGAATGCAAGTCCGAAATTAATGGTGCCGATAACTCGTGCCTTGACAATATCCAAATGGTGACAGATCGAAGGTGGATTGCCACAGATATAGTCCATTGCAACGCAGTCGCTGGGTTTCCAGGCAACGCCGGCTGGTGGTTGTGTCACACGCTTCGGGTGATTGCAATCGCCCATGAATTTGGGTTGTTGGCTAAATATAGCATCCATTGCGAAACTCGATAAACTGGAGAAAAATTTGGCTCTTACAGTATCAGCCGTCAATGAAATTGCATTGGTAACGTCCGTGCCGATAGTGGCACTAAATTTAGTCATATCAACGCCAGTGAGAGCGTTACTAACAATATCTGTTTTGAATGCATCAAATAATGGTTCGAGTTCCAGTTTGTACTTCTCTGAGAATGCCGCTGAGACTCCATCTCGGCAAGGTTGTTCACATGCCTTTGTTGAAGATAGGAAAAGCGAGGTTCCGACAAAAAGGGTGCTAATGATGATGGTAGTCAACTTCATTTTTGAGAGGGTATGGAATTTTATTGATGTTGGCCGGGTCGGGGTGAATATGGATGGTAATGATGAAAGGTAATATAACTAGTGTCACTCGATTTGAGATGATGGAGGTTCCTGCCTACACCAGTTATATGTAAATTCCGTTGAATTAGGAATTATTGTATGAGGTGGCCGACTGCTTTATAAAGAGAGGAAAGCAGACGTTAAAAATCGGTTAGAATGTGAGAGAAGGGCGGAAGCGTTTGCAATGGGGACAATTGATGTCGATTGAGTGCCATTTATATTATATTTTTTACTACGGCACAATTTGTCCAAGTATGACAGATTTCATTTGTGATACATAAGCGTATATCCGACAGTGTGCGATCTATTTTTGGATCACTAAATAGGGCTTGTAGATAAATTGAAATTTATTACTGTTATTGTTAAGCAATTGGCCAATCAAAGTAAAAGATGATTCATGATGACGACGCCGGGATATATGATTACTATCTTTGACGGCGCAGATGTCATCATGACTTGGATAAACCTATCTCGACGCAGCCAACCCCCCAACCACAGGAAGTCATCCGACAGGGTAAAGGGGGGGGGGGGGATTTTAATTTATTTATTATTATTGGATTATGTAACTATCCTTTCCAACAAGAAGATTTAATATTAACTTGTATTACTATTACAACGTCTCGGGTAAAGATTTGCTATATGGAGATCAGATAACCTGTGCAGAGTTGTTCTAGACAAAATGATCAAAGCGCTTTTTGTATCCACATATGAACAATATAAGTTCTCGTTTCATGTTTGCAGCTAACCATTGTTGCAATAATGTCACTTTTCGTACTGATTTATCATTAGCACCACTACTAAAAGTCCCATCAAAAGAGAATTTGAACAATTAAAAATTTCCATTATCACCACCAATAAAATTCCGTCTCGGAAGAAATACTATTATATTCATAATTGTATCGTGTGGCGGTCACCTGAACAAGGAGGAAAAAAGAAGGGGGTTAGAGAATTGAGTGACTTTTTTCATTGGTTTGCAGTCCAAGTACGGTAGATCAAATAACTCAACACACATGGGCATAATGTTGCACAGCTATTTCACCAAGGAGATGTATTAATTTTACACACTTTAAAAAACCCAATACCGAAAATAGGCTTTCCTCAAACGAATAAGACTGAAAAAATACTATCATCTTTTATGTTGTGTATGATTAACCTTTATATAGTCAAGGCATAATTATCTACAATTACAACTTTAACTGCATTCTCGCTTTCGCATGTACGATTAGAGTCTAATATTATAAGACTTGGCAGAATGCTTGATTACCAACAAAATATGACTGTTCGAATAAACTTTTGGTGTACATCGTCGATATTTTTTTATAAACACAAAAAGTCAGTTTATTCGATGCATGCCCTCCTTACGAGAGCAACATAATCGTGCATTCTTTGACAGATTTCAGTGATCGATAAACTTTCTCGTTATGCACATAGCCCTCCGAAAAATTTATTGTTTATGCGAGAGTATGATTAATGCACTTTTTAACTTTGTTTAAACTAACGCCGTTTTACATAAGCATTGCTAAAGTAAGAGTAAATAACTCAAATTTAATCGAGATGGCGACCATACTACAATGGGGAAAACAAGCATTGTTTACAGGATACTATTGACTATTTGAGGTAAGCTTAAGTAGGGCTTGCAAAGTTTAAAGATATTTAACTTGAATGACTCGAAAAATATACTCGAACTATTGTAAACCAAATAATTGTCACGAGTGTAAAACAAGGTTCAAACAAAAACGCCTATTCCAGGAAATTACCTGCTTTAATAACTCTATTTGGTGTGGCTGAACGCAGTTAACAAATTTTGTGATCATAATGACGACACATTCTCAACCTCAGAATATCCTTTCAAGTTTAGAAATAATCCGAACAGATGATTATGGATGAGATCGCATATATCTATTTATATTTACGGTCTTACCGAGTATGGAAGTGGATATTATTCTTATTCTCCACATTTTATACGCCATTTAAAAATAGTAAAGTAATTATTATTATTAGCATAGAAGCTAACTTCTATCTTCTTTATTAATATTACAGCTCAAACACATGTGTAATAAATATGACAACACGTAACTCTATTAATATACTATTGATACATGGTACAGGACAGGAATGTCTCTAAGGGAATGAGAGAAGAAGTGTGATAATGCTATCGTCATATTTAGGGCAGGTATCTTGACAGAAGTTGTTGCAGTCGTTCAAGAATTTTGACAATGCGGTCTGAATGTTAGCCTCAGCAAGAGGCATCAATAACTTTTTACGGTTTTTAAGAGATACGCCAGCAGAGCGAGCGGCGTCCCATACTGCATCGGAAAATGCCTTAAAGTCTGGTCCGTTGTTACTAGCCTCTTGATTAAGCTTGCTATGTATGTTGGTAAAGATACGGTTCTTGATCTTTTGGATGTCATGACAGATAGCAGGTGGGTTACCACAAAGATAAGTTTGCTTATCACAGTCACTTCGTTGCCACGGTACGCCTTTCTTTGGCTGTTGAACGAGTTTTGGATGGTTACAGTCACCCTTGTATGGAGGACTCTCTACGAATATAGAGTTGAAGACTAATCGTTGCAGATCGCCAACGAAAGTGTTCTTAAATTGGTCGACCGTTGTCTTAATAGCAGCTGGAACACTTGTCTTGACCTCTGAGCTATGACCCACTTTATCGAGATCAACACCTTGAAGGATTGTATCGGCAAGGTTGTTCTTGAATCTATCAAAGAATGGCTCGAGTTCGCCGCCATATTTATCTGCAAATGCTTTCGATATTCCGTCCTGACATGCCTTTTCGCATGCCGATGTTGGAGAGAAGAAAAGGGACGAACCGATAAGGAGAGTACTGATGATGGTAGCAAACTTCATTGTGGTATGAGTATATAAAGCGTCCTTTTGAAATTCGGTAGATTATGAAGGAAAGGGAGGATCGTGTTCAAATATAAATAATACGCGCTCGGAAGATTTTGCTATTTATATTTAATAAATATATCGGATGGGATGGTATTTGTGAAGGTTGTGCTTTTAATGATTCCTGTACAATATAAGCAAAACGGAAGATTGGTCGTCTTTATAAAAGGGAAGACAGTGAAGGAATGAAAATGGCCTAGTGATATTAACAGCAATCGGGGAAAACACCTGCTTTTGTCAGGGTCCGTATTATTCATCGACAATCATTTGACAATTAACTACCAAAAAAGGATAACTTCGAAATAATGTTGGTGAATATTTGTCGGTGAAATGATTGTCGATGAAATGTGATACATAAATATAAATATATATATGACAATATATTATTTATGTAGATGGTGGCTAAATATGGACTTTGTATTGCGTATGCTAGAATGATGACACTACACTGAGCAAAGCCTCTAGGTCGATTTACGATTGAATACTATATATGGATTAAAAATGACTAATCGAATGAGAGATAATATGAGATAATATGAGATAATATAAGATAATATGAGATAGCGTTAAATAAGTAAATGTTATTGCGACTTGCCAAATTACATCGTTTCTCTCCGTTGTTATAACGAGATTTCCCCAATCAAGACACACAGTTCCTGTTGAGGTATTAGTATACTGTTTTTACTTGTCCTACATAAATGGTATTTGCTGCGCATAATATTGTGATATTGTGACCAATTGACTATATAGACTATGTGTAAATGGTTTCTACTTGTAATACATGTGATTATTTATGACGTAGAATAAAGACATCTAATTAGAATATCTAAAAACATCCAATTCATTTTTCATATCCCTTAGTCTATCGATAGTTCTCTCGCACGTTCTACGCCTTTCTGCCATAGTGGGATCTTCTTCAACGAGTTCTCTTAGTTCTATGCGTCTACTCGTGTGTTCAATATCGTCAGCAAGAATGTCACTAGTCATTGAGTTTTGCCAGTTTTCCGAAAAGTCGAAAATAAACTTGTTGATTATAGCCATGCATACGCAATCCGTATATCTTCTTAGAGATAGTTCATAATAAGCCTTTACATCGGCCATCACGGTTGCAGCTTCCGGATCACCAGGCACGAGTTTGACCAGTTCGGACTGATACTCGTTCTTCATTTCTGCAATTCGATTATCGTTGGTGTATGATCTCTTAAACTCAAGATCAGAAAATGACTCGATCAGTTCTTCGCAGTTCACTTTACGAGACTCGAGCCGCTGCTTTGCATGCCCCTCCAAGAAAAAACGAAGTTTCTTGTACTGTTTCGTTGAATTGCGGATAATCTGTTCAATCTCCCCCCACATAATATCAAACATATTTTTGAGACATTGCGTCGAATGTTCTTTCCAGTGACGTTGATATGTTCTGATTATGGAATCCGAAACTTCATGGGGAACTCTACCGGGAAGTAGACAGCCTCTCTTTTGGTTAATAAGATCTTTAACATTCTTTGATTCCTTGATACATTTCTTTTCTTTTGGCGAGTATCCATTTGCCTGAGTTTCGTAATCAAGCAATTTTATTAGTCCCCAAAATAAAACTAATGGTTGAACTTGAATAAAACAAAAACAAAAACCGCTTACAATGGTTACGCCGATTGAATCATACGTGCCATGGTTTCCTGGGGGAATATTTTGCAAAACATCGACAAGGAATTCCCGACGAGGCCACGTCTGTGCTAGCACAAACACCGGCCTTTCTTTTTCTATTGCCGTTTTGTACTCCTTCAGCTGGTTATTAATTTTTTCCCACATATTATCATTTTTATCATTCAAATCGGTTCCGCTGCGTTCAAGCTTGTGATGAATTTTATCTTCACACATATTTGCCACTCTGTTAATTTCGATTTGTGGATTGACGGGCGGTTGAGGTAATTCCTTCAATTTACAAACTGCCTAATAAAAAAAAAGATCAAAGAACAAACGAACGTAGACCGTCTTAGTAAACAACCAACAAGAACAAGCGGCTATATGTCAATCGTCTAAAATATTATTCTCTTACCTCTTTCAATTTGTCACTTATATCGTCCATAAGTTTAGGAATATTTTCTCTAATTTTGTCTATGAGTAAATTTTCTAGCCTCGTTCTTAGTCTTTTTACTCCGAGTCTGTCCTTATAGATGGACGAGCACCATGGCTGAGTGTTTTCAAACCACTATGATAAAATACCATATTAACAAAAGCCGTCAACGTTTATTTCCCACTGACACTGGTTTACTTACCTGTTCTTCTTCCTCTCTAGCCTGCGTAAACGTCACTCCATTGATTAATTTTGCCTGATTCGGATTCATAACTACGAAATA
>CAJVPI010001017.1:0-17929 GCA_910592345.1 Paraglomus brasilianum
ATTAGCAACTGTCAAGTAGCTTGGCAAACGGAACAATGGAATTTGAGTTTTTTTTGGATGGTGTTAAGGTTTTTCATGAGCGGTTAATTCTTGTCAGTCAATTAGGTGATAATTGCCGTAATGAGTAACACAAGTAAAAGAATATCTTTTATCGAGGAATTTATTAGTGGTTAAGACTTTCAGAACCTTGTTGGGATTGGCTAATTTATCCGCAAAAACCGAGATATTTTGGATTGGTTTATGGTCAATCTTGACTTTTAGTTTGTAAAATGCTTGATGATAACGACAACCAGTTTGACAATCAGGCGGAGAACAACCTGGTCAATGGTTATAGACTTTGGCTTTTTTGCTTTCGAGGATGGAACCGGTTAATAGTTGATTATTCATGGCTTTGTAATCTTTGCCGAGTTTGAATAATTTCCTCCAACTCTTTTTCAAACTTGGGTAATTGTTCCCTACTTTCGGCTAAAATGGCTTGGTTTTTTAAGGAGCAAGTTTTACAAGAACGAGGAGGCTGGTTGGGAAATTTAATGGTTCCGCTACCATCCCCACATTCAGGACATTTATTTTCGCGAGGGACATAACGGCTGCCGTTAATTTCGCAATTTTTACAGTAGTCATAATTCTTAGACTGGGAACAGGTGAAAGTATCACAACAACCAACGCATTTTTTACGGATTCTTTTCTCATGTAAGAGTTGGTAAGAATAAGCCGTAAAAGATTTATGGACATTGTGAGGAGAATTAGAGTAATGACCAGTTATTTCAACACCATCATTCTTTTTCAGTTCTGGTTTAGTGGGGTTTTCTTGGTCATCTTTTATCTTAAAAATGACTGGTAAGTCGATATTTTGTCCTTTAAGTCTGATAAAGGCATAATAGTAGGGTTCTTGGGTTTCTTCTCCGCGGAGTTGGATGGAAGAAGTTAAAGTTCCTTGAATTTTGATTAGTGGTTTTGCTTCGGCTAATCTCGAAGTTCCGTCTTTTTTATTTAAGGTTATTAAGTTTTCTGTCATATACTTGAAAATTGTATATAGACAAAAAGGAAATTTAGAGCTTTCAAAAAAAGTTCTGATTAGTAAAATTAATAATATATAAAAATGAATACAATGGCAACCATTAAACTAAATAATTTTGAGATTAAAAGATTAGAAGATAAGAATCTTAATCCTTATTACTTGATTGTAAATAATGAGAATCGGGATGAGGCTTATTTTTGTTTTGAAAGATTGGTAAAAGAGGGTTGAGACATTTTAAATAAAAGTCCGACTCCTATCAATATTGAAATTGAATACGAAGAAAGTGAACAAAATGGCAGGATTTACAAGAGAGTAACCGCATTATATACTGATGATGATATACTGGTTTAATTAATTAGTTAGTAGTTAAAAAAATTAAAAACAAGTCCTAAATGTGAACTATATAAAAAAGGTATTTATTTCCAAATATGGTCCATGTATGTCTCTTTAAAAGAGCGTTAGGGGATTTTAGCATGCTAACTTTTCCCAAAAAGAAAATAACAAATATCACCTTCTTGAATAAGATAATCAGCCCCCTCTTTGCGAATTTTACCAGCCTTTTTTAATTCTTCTTTACTCAGAAAATGACACCAGTCGGTATAATTATACACTTCGACACGAATAAAACCTCTTTGAATATCAGAATGAATTAAACCAGCACATTCACGGGCATTTATTGATTTTTTAGCCAGCCAACTTTTAGTTTCGTCTTCGCCGGTCGTGAAAAAAGTTTTTAAACTTAATGATTCTTTAATCTTTTCCGTCAAGAACGAAAAATCAGTGTTTTTTCAGCCCATTTCTTCTCTTTCTTCCACGGATAGTTCTTCTATTTCTCCTTCTAATTTAACTGCTAAAGGAAAGAGTAATAATCCTTTTTTTTCGGAATATTCCCTCAGTTTTTTAATTTCTTTTTCTTCTCCTCCATAATTAGCCAGCAAAAAAATGGGCTTGCTGGTCAGAAAATTATAACCTTTTATTATTTCTTTTTCTTCAGTTGGTAAATCTAATTTGCTAATTGGCATTTCTTTTTCCAAATTTTCCTGAATTAACTGCAAAACCCTTTTTTCTTTTTGAGATTTTTCGTTTCATACCCTTAACTTTTCTAATCTCTTACTTACTTGCTGTAAATCAGCCAAAATTAACTCTAATTGAATTATTTCAAAGTCTCGAATTGGATCCACTGATTTTTCAACATGAACTATTTCCTTTTCGGAAAAGCAACGGAGGACATGGCAAATTAAATCTACTTCCCGAATATGGGATAAAAATTCATTTCCTAATCCAGAACCTTGCGAAGCACCCTTTACCAAGCCAGCAATATCCACAATCTCAACTACACTGGGAGTGGTTTTTTTACTTTTTCAATGTTTACTCAACTTTTCCAGGCGAGAGTCAGTCAGCGGCATTACACCAATATTAGGTTCAATAGTGGCGAACGGATAATTAGCGATATCTTTGATGTCTTTTTTGGTTAAAAAACGAAATAAGGAAGACTTGCCAACATTCGGCAAACCAACTAGACCAATTTTAATAGGCATATATAGAAAATTATTTAATGGAAAATGGTATTTGGAAGGGCAATTGGAAGAGAAATGGGAAATCGGTGGGGACTCCATATTCGTAAAAAACATAGAAAAGGAAAAGAAAAATGAACCAAGTGTTATATTTGCTTAACTGGATATTCATTTTATGTTTCGCTTCCTATTTTAATTGGTTGAGGAGTAGTAATAAGAGCAAAAGCCAGAAAAGTAAAAATAAACATTATGAATGAAACCTTAATTTATCTTTTAGTGATATTAGGAATATTGTTAGTCCCTCTGCTTTCAATTTTACTAAATTATTATTTCGAAAGAAAGAAATTAGCAGCCGAAGTTGAAAAATTACAATTACAAAACAAAATTACTAAGGAGATAACCTACGACCAACTAAAAACCGAAAGTAAGCATAAAGATATCAAAAGCAAAATTGACATTTTTCAACGATTAACTAAGTTGGAAGAAGAAATAAAAAGTAAAAAAGACAAAACTCCCAACAACCAAAAAAAATTAGAGTCTTTGGAAATGATTAAAAAGGAGTTTAAGAAGACATTAGTAGACGAGAAAAAAGAAGTGCCTAAATTAGTTGGAGAAGAAAAAAAACAACAAAAACTAAATTATAACCTGAAAATCTTCAATCCTTGCTAACATTTTGCTAGATTTCAATTACAATTAAAGGGTCCGCAAATATTTTGGCTGGTAAACTCATTTTGAGGGCGATTGCCAATTATCAGAGTAAGATGAATTTTGCCAATTCCTTCTTTTTAGAAATTTTTTCACTAATTGCCAAGAATAAGTTCACTGCTATGCTATTAATTTTCACCGTTCATAGAAAATGTTTTAAAAAATAGAATCTCATGACAAAAATAAGCAATAAAGAGAAAAAAACAATTCAAAAACCTTTAAAAGTAGAGTGTTTTTATACTCCTCCTTTAGGCAGTAAATGTGCCAAAATTTTTGAAGTTAAATATAACCGCTCCCGTGGTGAATATACCCAAAAAAATAACTGAGGCTATTGAACCGAAAAAGAGGAGAACAAAGAAAAGTATATTTGCAACGATTGTTTAATTTCTCTTTACAAATGAAACAAATACACTTTTTGAGAAAAAATTACTAGTGAAAAAAAGAGAAACATACTCCGCACTTATGTTAATAGTAATAGTTTTAAACACAAAAGAAAAGTAATGGAGTGTGATGGTGAAGGTTGCGAAACTGCTTGCTGTTATGGTTGTTGGTGCTGTGAGGAAAAAAGCAAAATAATAAATGAGTTAACAAGTCAACTTAAAAAATTGAGAAAACTTAGCAAAAAGGCTCCAAAATTAAAATAATAAGTTATAATTATAATACAAATTATAAAAAAGAGTAAATTAGTAAATGGTGGTGAGTAAAATGAGTATTATGGCATGAGGTTGAAACACACAAAAAATATGTAATTACGGGGCCAGGAACCCAAAGAGAAACGGGGTAATAAATAAAATAATTTATTATATTGACCCTTGTGCTTCTTGTAATGAATATGTTAAAATAGTAGATGGTAAAAATCCTCTTTTTTGCGAAAAACATGGTTGTCCAGAGTGTTTTTGTGAGGTGGAAGGGGACTTTAAAGTTGGTAATTTTTGATTATGCAAAGAACATTATAATAAATGCTTGAGGGACAAAAAGTTGGATGAAGTAGAGGATCTAGTTAATAAAATTAAGTCATTAGACAATCAGTTAGAAACTGAGTTAAAAGGAATCAGTAATGTTTTTTTTGCCCTTATCAAAGAACCTATTTATCTCCTTAATCTTGCCAAAGAAGAATTTATTCGTGAACACATAACTAGCCAAGTGTTTGCGACTGTGGCAGGTGGTACCATTATTGACGCTCACTCAGTTCTTAGTCCGACCGAAAATGGCAAATGAAAAAAAATTTACGATCCTAATAACAAAATGGAAGACATTTGCCAGGCTGAAAGGGATTTTTTAATTGGTTTTGCTGAGAACTACAAAAGCAAATCAGAGGCAGATAAAGCCCGTTTGGCTGAGGAAGCCCGCAAAAAAGCCGAAGCAGAAAGGAAGAGGCAAGAAGAATTAAGAGAAAAGCAAGAGGAGGAACGCAAAAAGCGAGAAGCCGAGGAAGCCGAACAAAAAAAATTGGAGGAGAAAGAAAAGAACAAAAGAGAGCAGGAAAATAATTTTAACAATGAAGACAAGCCAAATTTTTCTCCGAACTCTGATAACTCCTCTTCCCAAACTGGTAACAATGATAACACACACACAAATGCAGAGAGAGAGAGAGAGAGAGAGAGAGAGCAAACCACCCACGGGGGGAACCTCCCACCACCAAACAAGCAGAATAACCTTCAACCAGAGGCAAAAAAACCCGACCATACTCCCATTTATTTAGTGTCAGGAACAATCGGAATAGCGATTGTGGCAGCAGGAACAGGCTTAGTTATAGCCAAGAAGAAAAGAAAAAATAATTGTCGTTATCAAAAATAGCGAAAATTTATCACGATAGTTAGCAAAGGTCAGGTTTTCTTTTTTATGAATAGTTATTTTAGAGATAAAAAAGAAGTTAATTCAGCCAAATTTGGTGGGTAATTTTCTTTTAAAGGGTTTTTAGTGAAAAAATTTATCAGCAAATATTAGATAATCAGGAGATACTGACTAATTTAGGAATTGATGCGTGTCAAGAAAAGTATTTTGCTAGTGCCTTGCGAAAATTGGAACAAACCAAGTCAGGTATTACTTACTTTTCCCGCCCATCGTGAAAGTTGAGTTATTCTTAATCCTCTTTATTGTCAAAAAGAATATTCACTTAAATTAATAATGAATTTGGTAGAGTTGATAGCCCATGAAATTTCCCACGCAGTTCTTTTCAATATTGATATTTGGCGGGGACATGATTTTCTGCATGAGGAAATAACTAAATATTTAAAAAACTATTTATTAATGAATTATCATTGAGAAAAATATTAAAAATAAAATAACATGCCAAGACTAGCAATAGAAATCAACAAGAAAACAATAAATTAACTAGTTATTATGAACTAATTACTTTTTATAACAAATTGGATAAGCAACAGAAGGAGGAATTTCACCATTATCTAGAAAAAGTAAGGAGAGAAAAAATTGTTCCTTCCCAAGTAGAAAATTATTTACAAGGGTTAAGTCAGGATAATTATGCGGAATTAATAGTTCAGGCTAAATTACTTTTAATTAGTTAGTGGTAGTAGAAGGTATTGTAAGAAAAATAATAATTATATATGCCTATTGAAAGAACCCTTTCCATTATCAAACCCGATATCATTAAAAAAAATCAAATTGGTGAAATTATTAATTTCTTAGAAAAAAAAGGCCTAAAAATAGCCGGAATGAAAATGGTCCGCTTGACCCCCCAATTAGCCGAAATTTTTTATCAAGAACATAATGCCAAGGCATTTTTTAAAGGAATGACCGAATTCATGAGTAGTTCACCAGTAGTAGTAATTTGCCTAGAAGGTGAAAATGCGATAAAACTTAATCGTGAAATTATGGGAGCCACTGACCCCAAGCAAGCCCGAGAGGGAACGATTAGAAAAATTTATGGAGTAAGTATCGATAATGCTAATGCAGTTCATGGTTCAGATAGTGCTGAAGCCGCGACAAGGGAGATAAAATTATTTTTCAAAGAGGAGGAAATTTTTTCTTAATTTTTCAAGAAAGTAAGAGAGCGTTAATTATAAATAATTAGTTTTTTTTTTTCTTTTTGTAAAAAGCCAAATAATTAATCCAGTAAGTAAAATTACTCCCGCGCTCAAACTTATTCATAAAGCATACTTCGGTTTATTGGGTGGAGAATTTTCAGTTTTATTATTGTCATTTTGATTACCTGGCTGGGATGGCGGTGGACTGTTTTTTTCGTTATTAACTGGCTGATTTGGTTCTGGTGTTTCTCCTTTTAATTCTTTTCTTTAATATCCAGGGCTCTTAAAAAAGATTGGAGGGCTAATTTAACATTAGCGAAATTAAACCTTATTTGACGACAATCCTTCTTATCGTCGGTTCAACAATAGGGTATGTCTATTCCATTAACTTTTAGTTTGCCACCAGTAAAGCCGTCGCCACCGCCGGGGTCATTACCGGTAGTAATGGTGTTAATTTCTTGGTCTAATTTTTCTACACCCAAAATCTTGGCAACAGTTGGTTCAACTACTTTTTTACGATAATTTTCCTCTCGGGCAGACCGGGCAAACAAATAATGAACTCCCATTTCCCGCTGACCGCGATTTTTAGCCTTTCCGCCTCAACTTTTCTCTACTACATTGATTTTTTGAAGATAAGGTTCTAACTCCTGACGAACTTGTTGGCACCAAGTCAGAAGAGACTTTTTATCACCATCTTTTTTATTTATAAACTTATTATCTAAATATCTTCTATCGTTTCCATAGGTGATATACTTGCCTCATTTTTCCTCAAATTCTAGCACCTCTTCGTCAGTTTTATTTCCTATTTCTCATTCAACTTCAAACAAGTTTTCGCCATACATTTTATCATCTATTTTTTCTTTTTTCATACAGGGAGGGCAATAAAAACCGTAATCCTGATATTCAGTTATCTTTCGGCCATTTTCTAAACCAACGAAAAAATTATAAAATTTGCCAGAAATTATTTCTTTTTGGCATTTAGAACATTTTCTAACCATAATTTATTTTCTGCTTTCTTGGCAATAACTTTCTATTAACTTAATAACTGGTTCTCATAAATCAATTTCAAAAGTATTTTTTTTGCCTTGGAGAACCATAGCAATTCGTTCTAATCCAGCCCCAGTATCCACACACTTTTCTGCTAGTGGTAAATATTCCTCCCCTTTATGGTAAAATTCGGGGAAAACAATATTACAAATTTCAATAAACCGCTTATTATCTAATTCCTCAATTTTTTTTGGCAAGTCATTTTCCGGCTGAAAGTCAAAATATATTTCGGTATTAGGGCCACAAGGTCCATCGCCCATATCCCAAAAATTAGTTTTTTTGCTACCAAAAAGGATATGACTTTCTTTTATTCCCTGTTTTTTTCAGACTTCTAAACTTTTTTTATCATTCTCCCAAACCGTAATAAAAAGATTTTGGGGATTCATATTTAACCATTGTGGGGAAGTAAATCATTCTCAGATAATCGGAATAACCTCGGGCTTAAAATTACTACCAATAGAGAAATCACCCAGCATTTCAAAAAGAGTTTGGTGATAAGATTGGGCGTTAATATTCGCTAAGTCATCAGTGCGGATTACTCGTTGGCAATTAACCAAATTGCGAGCCGGAGCCAACTCAGGATTATTGAAATATTTTTTTAAAGTAGCCACTCCCGAATTAATTCATAATAAGGAAGGGTCATTTTGGGGAATAAGAGAAGCAGGTTCTATTAAATGATAACCTTTTTGTTGAAAAATGTCTAGTCAACTTTTTCTAACATAGTTAGTAGTAAATTTAGTTTGAGACTCCATTAATTTAATTTATTCCTAATCCCAGTAATGTTTATTAAATTCAATTTCATAAGGCTTACCATTTCCTCATTTAAAAATAATGCGATATTGGTCGTTAACTTTTAAGCGATAAAAACCTTTTTTATTGCCTTTTCATTGGTTTTAATCATCGAAAAATTTCTTTAAGTTTTTCGAGAATAAATCGTGTTCGAAACAAAAACTATTCTTAAAATTAATATATGAATATAAATGCTTACTTGCTCTTTCTTGTTATTATTCCTGTTAGTGTAATTATTGGTGCTGGTTTAATGTTTTGATACATAACTCATCAAATCAAAAAAGCCATGGGGATTAAAAGTTGAAAAGAATTTATCGAGCATACCAAAAAGGCTCAAGCCCTTCAAAAGAAAATGGAAAAAGAGGGTATTTTTGGGGTAATGAATGACCCTAAACTAAGAAAACAAATGGAAGAATTACGGAAAAGATTTGGTGGAAAACCTAAATAAAACGCGTATAAAACATATTCAATAAGTTTTATGATGAAGAACAACACTTCCCCCAATTCCAAATTTTTGAAAAAAAAAATCGGTTTTTGAACTTTATACAAAAAATTTAAGTTTGAAGTAATTAGGCATTTTTTAATTACTACGGTTTGAACGGTCCTTTTGACTTTTGTCCTGGCCACTGTCAGCAACATTGTTGATGAAAGGGAATTAACTAATGGTAATTATTCAACAATTTTGCCAGAAAAATTACAACGATTTTCCCCTAATTTAACCTTAAAGCAGTTTGCTCTTTGGGGACTAATATTGATTGGTCTTTTTGCCCTCACTTTTTATTTTTCTAGTTTATGAGAAGAAGAGTTAAGAATTAAAGGAGGACATTATACTAAAAATGTTCTATTAGATAAATTTCGGCAATTACCTCTGGAAGAAAAACAGGCTCGCCAAAAGGAAATTAACACTTTGGTTGAATTAGATTCCGGCGAAATTGGTCATTATTGGGAACATATACCTAATCATGTTTACCATAGCACTCTCACTATTATTCTCTTGATTTGGATAAAATGAGACAAGTTTAGCCAAATGGGGGCTAAAGAAGCCGTTTTTTCTTTTAGTTGATTATTACTAATTAATATTATTAGTTATTTTTTCACCAAACTAGTTTTAAGAAATGATAAAAAGTATAAAAAAGAGTTGACTAAAGAGTGGGCGACACAAAAAAAAGAAACCAACCAAGCCATTTTAATTGATAGTATGGGTTTAACCTCCCACTATCGTGCTGAACAAAGAAAAATAAGTAAAAAAAATGAAAAGTTGCTTTATTCTTTTGGTCCAATTAAATCACTTAATAAAACCATTCCCCACCACTGGTTAGCCGAAATGTTTCCTTATCTTTTGATATTTGTAAGTGGCGTTTTTGAAATAGCACAAAAAAATTTATTGGGAATGTGATTTATTTTTGAGAATTTTGGACAGATTTTTGAATGCTTTTGGGATTATGCGGATTATTCATCCTCCAAGGAGCGAGTTAATAACTTTCTGGTTCTCCCTGAAAAAAATGATAACTTAGAAAAGATAAAATTAGAAAAAGATATTAAAATAAAATCAGTTATTTATGAAAATGTCTCTTTTCATTATCAAGGACAAAAAGAATGAGTGGTAAAAAATTATAATCGCACCTTTTCATCCGCTAAAATAAATCGCTTAACAGGCAAAAATGGTAGTGGTAAAAGCACCATTTTATACCTCCTGTTAGGAATGGTAACTCCCCAAAAAGGACGAATACTTATTGAAGACGAAAGAGGAAATATTTATAATTTACATAAGGATATTAATTTGAAACACTGGCGAGAAAATAATGTGGCTTATTGTGCTCATGATACTCTAATTGAGGAAGGTTCTACTGGACAAAAACAATTGGCGAATATTAATCAGGTTTTGGAGCAAAAAAAGCAGGCTCAAATCTTTCTTTTTGACGAAGCCGATAATGCTTTGGACCAAGATAACCAGGAAAAGTTTCAAGAAAGGATTAAAGAATTAGCCAAAAACAAGTTAGTTGTTTATATTAAGCATTAGGATTAAAAACTTTATAAATATAAAATTAATTAAGGAGTTAGAAAGTGAGTGATGATTGAAAGAGATTTAAGTTGTCTCTCTCTCTCTCTCTCTCTCTGAACATTAAATAATACTAGAACTAACACTAAAAAACTATGTCAGAAAAATATTATAAAATCCTAGGAATTAAACCAGGTGCTACTCAGAAAGAAATAACAAAGGCTTACAAAGAATTAGCCTTAAAATACCACCCTGATAAAAATCGTGGTAATGAAGAATGAGCCAAGGGGAAGTTTATAGAAGTTGGCGAAGCGTATAGTGTTTTATCAGGTAAAGAAAAGTCTGGATCTTCTAACGGATTTAGTTCAGATGATAAATTTAAAAAGTTTGAAGAAATGTTGGAAAAGGTAAGAAGGCAATTTGATGAGACAGAAAGGGGATTTAATGAATTTAAAGAGAACCGTAGGCAGGAAGAAGAAAAAGTTCGAAGTGAAGCCGTACGGAGTATTGAAGAAAATTTAACCTCATCCAATGTATCTATTTCTGAGTTGGATTCTAGTTTATGGTCTCCTTATGGTGATTGGAAAGAAAAACTCAAAAACTCTGTTAGTAGTGATTTAGATGATTTTATAGCTGATATGAAGATTGCTATTAATAAAGTAAAATGAAAAAAAATTAACGCTAATAATACTAACCATTATGGCAGTAATAAAGATAATTATAACAATAACTACTCAGACTATTCACAGCCACCAAGAGGAAAAGATGATAATGAAAGGTCAAATTATTCAAACAAAAACTTTTCTCCGAATGATAAAAATGGATGAAGTGATGAAGGGAAATATACTCCAAATTACACTCCCAAATATGTAGAAGAAATAAAGGAGAAAATTGAATTTTACAAGGAAAGGTTGCTTAAAACTTCTGATGAAAAAGAAAAACAAAAATATCAAGAAATGATTAATAGTCTGGAAAAAGAGTTGGCGACATTAAGAAATCAATCAGATAATCAAGACCAACCACCTCGAAATCCCGAACCCACTACAGAGCAGGTTAATGATGCCAAAAGTAAGTTAAATGAAGTTAAAGATAGTGGCAAAAAAGAAGACTTGGTGAATGCCCTTAACGAAACTAGGAATACAGCAAAAAATAGTTCTGACCAGGATTTAAAAAAAGAAAGGGAAGAGGTCGAGAAAAAATTAGGCGAGGTTGATAAAGAAGAGTTAAGGAAAATGATTAAGACCGAAGTAGAAGAAGAATTAAAGAAATTCGGAATAAGATCAGGTGATTTAAGTCCAGAAAACAAGCAAAGGTTAGACAAATTGAATGAGATAAATATCGAACCTGCTGAGTACCAAAACATAAGGACCGAAATTTTGAACGAGTCAGCAGTGAAATCCTTGGATAAATTAATTTCTGAAGTCGAGCGAACCATAAAACTAGGTGATAAAAAGAAAATTAAGAGTAAGGTTGAAGAATTACGAAGATTTATTGAGGATAGTTCTAATGAGTATGCTCAAAATGCTTATAGCAAGAAAAAGGATATGGTTAATTCATTACTAGAAAAAGCCAAAAATAAGTCTAGTCAGCAAAATAAAGACGGTAATTTCTTCCGCCCAAACAATCCAGCAATGTGATTGTCTGGGGTGGCTGTAATTGGGGTAGTGGTTGGAGCAATATTAATTGTTCGCTCCCGTCGTCGTGATAAAAAAATGGCGACAAAATAATCAAAATACTAATCTGCGGCAAACAGATAACAAAACCGAAAGAATAAAAATACTCAAAAACAAAAATTAGACCATAACTTTCCAGTTGATTGAGTTATGGGAGGTGGAGTTATTTGTAGCAATTGGATTAGCAACAAAGAAAAATAACAAGGTTTGGCACAGGAAAAGCAGAAAAATTATTTAATTAATGCTTAATTTTACTATCCAAAAAGAAGAGACCGACCAAACCATAATCAGTTTTCTCAAAAAAAGGTTTAAAACCACCCCTTTAAGTCTGATTTACAAATTATTTCGCACTAAAAAAATAAAAATTAATGGGGAAAATGTTCGCTATTATCATCATCGTCTAAAAGGAGGAGAAAAAATTGAAATTTATGATAGCCACTTACAACAGTCTAATTTAACCATTTATCCCCTTTCGCAGTCTAAAATATACTTTGAAATTATTTATGAGGATAAAAATGTTCTGCTTGTTCTCAAAGAGCATGGAATAACTATGCCGAGTTTAGACAACGCAGTTCGACATTATTTATCAGAAAAAAATCCGGTGGAGTATCAGCGACAAATAGAAAACTTTTTTGTCTTGACTGCTGCTCACCGACTTGATAAATTGACCAAAGGATTGGTTATTTATCCAAAAAATCCGCTGGCTAAGAAAATATTATACAAGGCCATTGCTGACAAAAGTAAAATAACTAAAAAATATTTAGCGATCTGCGAAAAGATGCCAAAGAAAACATTCCCTCCTTATATTAGTGGGTACTTAGGAAAAAACAGCAAAGAACAAAAAATGGAATTTTCCTTGAAGCCAACCAATCCTCAAGCCAAGTTTTGTGCGTTAGAAGTGAAAAAAGTTAGTGAAAGGAACACCTACCAAATATTAGAAATTACTTTACATACGGGAAGAAAACACCAAATCCGCAGCATTTTATCCTATTTTGGACTGCCAATTATTGGCGATAAAAAATATGGCAGTAAAATAGAAATAAAAAATAAGATTTATTTATTAGCCTACCAAATATTATTTGTTGATTTGCCTCCTCCACTTTCTTATCTAAATGGAAAGGTTTTTGAAATACCAGAAAAGTTAAAGTGATTAAAAATGAACTAGGAAAAAAGGTTAAATCTAAACATAAAAATTAATTTTAGCCTTAATTTTCTTTTAAAAAATCAGTGATAATTAAAATAATTTCTTTTGGTGGATAGTCAGGGAATTTTTTTCTGATTTGACCTAAAAGATAATTCTGAACTTTTTGCCGATTAGTAATCATCATTTTTGCTAATTCATCATTTCACAACTTTTTTAGTTCTTTTTCTATTAGATTTTCGTTAATATCAACCTTTTTTTCATATTTTTTGATTAGTGAAGCAAAGTTTTTTTTGGTTTCTGTTAACTCTTTGATTATTGATTTTATTTCTTCATTATCTAACTTTTTTTCCTTTCAGTGGCGAAAGAGTTCATAATAAGATTTTGGATTTTTGCTAAATAAATCAATATTTCTATCTCCTAAGTGGGGAGTTAAATAGTTAAGATAAAAAGTCAATCAGTTTTTATATTCTTCCTTTGCCAAAAATTTTTTCTTTTCCAACAAGTTAAATATCTTCATTAAAAGGGGGATTTTAATAACTTCATTAGCAGTTTTGGGATCTATTTCTTTCAATTCCTCTCAATAGCGTCAAGGTAATTTGGGAAGATCTTTCTTTATTTTTTTGATTTCTCCACCTTTCAATTTAATGGGGGGAATATTAACTTCCGGTAAATAATAGTAATTAGTTTTTTCCCGGTGAGTAATCGTAATTTGTTGGGCTTCATCAAATCCAAGTGTTTGACTGGTGGGAGGTTTTTGTCCTTGGGAAAATAATAATTGGTGTTTGTTAATTTCATGTTTTAAGGACTTTTTAATATTAGTTAGCGAGTTAAGATTTTTTATTTCATAACGAGGGGTAGAGTAATTGTCTCCTAATTTCAAAGAAAAATTTAAATCGACTCGTAATTGCCCTTGTTCCATTTTGGCTTCTGAAACCTCTAAATAACGCAAAAGATTTTGTAATTGCTTAATAAATATTAAAACAGTTTCTACTTGTGAAAAAACTGGCTCAGTAACTAATTCAATTAAAGGATTGCCTGCCCGATTAAAGTCTAATTTAATTCCCTCTTTTGAATAAGTGCTTTTGGCAGTATCTTCTTCTAATTGGAGAACTTTAATTGGTATTTTTTCAATCTTATTTTCTTGGATAATCGGTAAGTGTCCATTAGTAGCAAAAGGGTTTTCTTGCTGAGTAATTTGGTAGCCTTTGGGTAAATCAAAATAATTGTAAATCTTGCGGTCAAAAAGAATGGTTGGACTAATTTTCATTTCCAAAGCGGAGGCTAATTTTAGTCCTAGTTGAATAACTTCGGGATTAATTATGGGAAGAACTCCTAAATAACCTAATTCTCAGGTTCCCACTTGGCTATTGGGGGAAGCATCTCCTTTGTAAGTATCCTCTCAATTAAAGATTTTTTTTTGACTGTTAACCGTAATATGGATTTCTAACCCTAGCAAAATCCTCAGTTCTTTTTCTGAATTATTCATTCTTTATAATTTATTTTTTCACTAATTTTATTAATTACTATGTGAAGCAAATTGTTTTTGCTAAATTTTGGTGTTGCTAACCTTTAATTTTGTCTCTTTTGAGTGAAATAGTAAATCACTAAAATTAATCATATGACTTCTACTAATCCTTTCCCTAAAAAAGATACTCGAACTATTTTTGGTTCTTCCCAGACTGACCCGAACAAGATTTTGCCGATGAAATATTTATGAGCCCGCAAATATTATAAAGATGGTATTGCTAATAATTGGGTTCCAGAAGAAATTGCTATGCAGTCTGATATTGGGCAATGAAAATCTTCAACTTCCCTCAGTCCAGCCGAACGGAAATTAATTATTTGGAATTTAGGTTTTTTTTCTACTGCTGAGTCATTAACCGCTAATAATCTAGTTTTGGCCGTTTATCGTCATGTCACTAACCCCGAATGCCGACAATATTTATTGCGACAGGCTTTTGAAGAAGCAGTTCATACCGATACTTTTATTTATTGTTGTGATAGTTTGGGTTTAGACCCGGATGAAATATACAACATGTATCTCACTATCCCTTCAATTGAAGAAAAAGACAATTTTGTGATTGAATTAACTAGATCAATATTCGACCCTAAGTTTGAAATCAAAAATGACCACGATATTCAACTTTTTCTCCATGATTTAATTGGCTATTATGTGATAATGGAAGGGATATTTTTCTACGCTGGTTTTGCCATGATGTTAGCTTTAAAAAGGAACAATAAAATGGTTGGTATCGGTCAACAATTTGAGTTTATTATGCGGGATGAAAGTTTACATTTAGGGTTTGGTTGCGATTTAATTAACACTATTAAAAGTGAAAATCCCCAAGTTTGAACTCCCGAATTTCAAAAAGAAATCATTGAATTAATTAAAAAAGCAGTCGAGTTAGAAAAAAAATATGCCTTTGATGCTTGTCCGGAAGGAATGGTAGGAATTAATGCCGAACAATTTAGTCAATATGTAGAATATATAGCGGACCGTCGTTTGGAAAGAATTGGCTTGCCAAAATTATATTTTGTTTCTAATCCTTTTCCGTGAATGTCGCAGAGTGTCGATTTAAATAAAGAAAAAAACTTTTTTGAAACTCGGTTAACTGAATATCAAACTGGTTCTTTGGAATGAGAGGAGGAAGAAACTAAAAAATAATTATAATGTTGAAAAAAAAAAAAAAAACATTAATCATTGTTAGTATCCTTGGCGTTTTGCTTCTCCTTGTCGGAGTCTTTTTTTTTAGGAAGAATTTCCGTAAAAAATAGACCATCAGAACCAAAGAATAGTTTACCACCGCAAAAGCCAGAGAAACCAAGTGATAATCCAGAACCAGGCGATAAAAAAGAGAGGAAGTTTGATTACGTAGCCTTTTTAAAAGAAGGGAACATTAATTATCATGTTTTTAGAGATTTTCGCAAAGGTGACCCCTACGATTGGAAGGTTATTTATGTCAACGAAAACCATCCCCGAATTAAAGAATTATTAAGGGAAGGAAAATTACAGCAAAAAAAAACAATTTACTATTCGCTATGGTAAAGCAGATAAAGAAGAAATAAATCTTTATCTTTTTTTTAATGAAAACAATAAAGAGTTAGAAATTTTGGAAGCCTAAAATTAATTATAAAAACTTATTTTAGCCTTGTTAACTCAATGGTTAGAGCACCTGACTCTTAATCAGTCGGATCCGAGCCAACAGAGGCAACTTCCCAGCCTCAACCTCAAAATGAAAAGGGGGCGGCAGCACCCGACCCAGACGGGGAAAACCAAGTCAATTAGATAACTGGATAAAAGGGGAGGCCTCCCTCTGGGAGGCTCCACCTTCAGTCTTCTATTACTTCGGTTTAGCCCCCGTCGGTCGGCCGAAAAACCAGCAGATATTACACACATACACGCGTAAAAAAATATTTTGAGAAATATAATTAAAAAAATAATAAGAATACTAGCCATAGACCCTTCCGGAACAGGAACTACTGGAATATGTTTGATAATTGGAAGCGAAATTACCTTCCTAAAATGCGAAAATAAGGACTGAAAAGAGCATTTTAATAAAATACTAAAATTAGTGAAAGAATACTCAATTGATATAGTTGTTTATGAAATAAATAATTATGTTGGTCCAGTTAATAGAGGTAAAGATATAATTAATTTGCTTAAATTGTTTGGATCAATTGAAACTCTTGCTTATTACTTTCCAACTCTTAAAGTTTTTACTGTTCCCGCTAAACAAACTCAGCAAATGAAAGACCAAATTTTAAATAAGAAAAAGGCAATTAGCGGCATTAATTACCAAAGAGGAAAGGCTTGAACTCACCAAAATAATATTATTAGCGTTCATGAGTTAGACGCATTTTTAACTTACTGAATTTGAAAAGGAAATAATTATGGATATCAATAAATTAGCGGAAAAAGAAGCAAAAAAACTAGATGAATTAATAGTTGCTAATTTATCTAACTTAAAATGTTATAAGGAAGAAAATATTAAGGATTTTAACGAGTTGACAGAAGTCGCAGACTATTTAAAAAATCAAGTTGATAAACAAATGATATTAATTTGTAATCCTATTTTGAAAGCTCATTTTCCGGATTTGGAACATCTTTTTAAAAAAAACATTGTTAGTTATGATTTACAAAGTTGGTTTCTCGCTGCCATTTTTCCTCAATCAGATATTAATTTAAAAAGTTTTTTAAAGTCCGAACTGAAACCTGTTTATGATTTAAATGTTAGTTTTGAGCAAGCAACCCGCAATTACTTGGAAACGATTGGGAAAAATAGAAAGAGGATAATGTATGATTAAAAATTTAATTGATTGAAGTGGTATTTATAATACTCCTGCTGCTTTTCACATATATTTAACTGCTCGAGGGCGAGGAAAAACCGATACTAAGGCTTGGGGATTTTTAGAAGAAATAACTAGCAGTGATGCCAATTTTGTCTGAATTAGAAGAAATTGACACGACAGTTTGGATTGTTCGAAGCCTTATTTTCAAGACCTAATTTATAAATTTTGCGAAAAAACAGGAAAAAGGTATGCTGATTTTGTAATTCATGAAAAGGGAGTATACTATCGCGAAAAAAGAAGAATTTATTTTTGTGATTTGTTTAGTTTTAAAAGGTTTAGGGGACAAATAGGCCGTGTTACTTTTAAAGAAATAGTTTTTGAAGAGGCGGTTCCGATTGATGGGGAATTTTTAGTAGTTAACAGAGAAACGGACACTAAAACTGAACCTTGAATTTTTGAGGACTTAATTAATAGTTTGAAAAAAAGAAAAGATAAAGACGGCAAAGAACTTCCTTTTAAAACTAAAATAACTTTTTTAGGTAATCCTTATATTTGAAGTGCTTGATTTTTGGATGTTTTTTCGAAGAATTTATTTGAATTGAAGAAATTAGCAGAAGAAAAGGAAAAGAAAGAAGATAACAGCGGGGTGTTGGAAAAAGTGAAGGATGAAGAAGGAACAGAATGATTACTATTACATTTTACGAAATTAATTTCCGCTTTTTTTAATTTATTCAAAATCTTCTTTTTTTAAATCACTTAATTCATT
>CAJVPI010001018.1:0-17910 GCA_910592345.1 Paraglomus brasilianum
TGTTGCTGTTGCTGTTGCTGTTGCTGTTGCTGTTGCTGTTGCTGTTGCTGTTGCTGTTGCTGTTGCTGTTGCTGTTGTTGCCGCAGTTTGTTAGGGAGACGCTAAGCAATTGAGCAATAATAACAGTAATAATAAGGCCAAATAATATTGGTTGCTACGGTTGCAGCATTTAACATTATGTAACCACATCCACGATATCACTAATGTAACAATTGATTAATACTATGCCACAAAAAAGAAAAAGGCAATTAACAAACAATTTAGTTACTGGAAAGTAAACCTGCATGTTAAATATCTCAAATATGTGTTCAACCGTTTCACATTTTCGGCAATTGTCCCCATGATGGACGTATGTTTGTTCTTATGTTTTGATTTTGATATTGCATATGTCAACGTGTTGCCAATCGGCAGATCATGAATAAGATACTGGAAGAGATAAGAGCGACCGGTACCTTTTGCAAAGATGAAACAAACACATGTACTATTTGATGACTGTGGACACAAATATAGATAATGGAATACCAAAGGAAGAAAAACTTTTTTTCTTACGCGCATTATTTAATCACGTGGTAATTGTTAACAAGCGGTCCAATTATATTTTGTGGTTCGTACGACGCTATGCAGGGGGGAGACGTATTAGTATTGCTTGACGTACTTTTTCTGATTCGACGTTAATAGCTGTGTAACAGCGACTCAAACAATTCTTACTCCTAGTCCGAAAATTGAAAAGGTAAACAACAATGGAGCAGTCGGATGAAATAATTGGCAAACACAATACGATTAGAAATTCTAACTAAATCGACTGCTCATTGACGTTCAGTCAAGTATGAATGTCTGACATGCACCCATACTAGCGATGTTATGTAACCATTACCTTTACTCTCAAACACCCATTAATTCCACGGCTCTCGATTGGGCAGTCATATTATCCAACCACATTCTCTATTTTTCGCAAGTGTGGGGGGGAGCCTGGATAATTCAGATAACCGCCCCATTTATTTCCGCATTTCTTTTTTTAACTTTTGCAACTGACGAATTAGTCTTCACCCTGCATGAAGAAAAAAAAACAATTAATTTTTTTTACGCATTACCCAGATGGGCTAAATTGATTGCACATCTATTTTGGGAGCAATTCCTCGTCCCATAATCTGACAAATTAATTTGACATGAGTTGTCAACTTTTTTTTACCATACAAAGACAATCGAACAGGCTTTATCCAGATTTATTTGGTATAATCCTTGCAAAAAATTTCTTTTTTGGAAATTAGTTAAAGTATTCATTGAAAAGAACTTGCCATTAATGACGAGCAAGAAACGTACGCTACAAACATTCGTAACTCTCAGAATAAAATTCAATGTCAACACACGCAGAACATACTGAAATATGGAATATTCTTTTGTACTAGTGATGCTCAGTTAACCTAGCTTCCATAACTTGTGACCCTGCTGTACGAGATATATACGACGCATGATAGGACATGCTTTCATATGTTTGGATGGTCGAGTAGAGTCTTCAACTAGATCAAGTAACCCTATGTTGTTACTGGAATAAAAGTCTGCACATGCCTGCTACGTTCATGCAAACATTGCGCGTATGCAGGGTTTCGACGGGTTTTTAATATGTTCACATTTGACTAAATTCTGATGCGTGACTATGATTGGTATTCGTTGTTTATTTTATGCGTTAAACCTTGATCAAAGATAAACGGATCTAACAGTTCGTCGCTTTTTTAGGCGCTGCCTGGGAATGTTCGACATATGTCCCAGATTATTCATTCATATCTTGCCTATCTTGTTCTGCTAGACGTGCGTCTTTGTTGGCATTGCATCGTTTGTAATGTCGTAATACTAGTAGTGTGATACCAAACGTCATAAAAATAAACTTTCATCTCATCAGAAACGACAGGAGAACATGATTATAATGGAATCAAAAGCAGAAAAGAGTATGCAGATTCGAGAAGCGTACACAGTAAGTTATTCCTAGAACCAATGAACGAATACAAACAGCGAGCACCCGAGTCAAGCAGGAAGCAGATACATATGTAACAGCAGTAATTGTAAGACGTTTGACTTAGGTAATCAGTTCTACAAGTTTTACTTTTGCTAAAACCGTTCGAATTCAGCAAAGGACGTTATTAATTTGGTCTTGTAATAATAAACTTGTCGCTGACGTTAATTTACGCCCATTCGCTGCAAATGGTGCTAATAGCCGATACATTCGTCAAACCAGTAAAGCCATTCAATGCCATGAACCTATACCGAGAAAAAAGACATGGCAAAATAAATTGACAGAATGGCTTTTTCCGAAACAGGACTCATGGTTATCTCTTTTTGAAGATGAATACGAGTTTCAGTAATATAATTTGTCCAATATTACATAATGTTGGACGGGTAATAATGGCGTATTAGGTTAATGCATAAATCGAATACACAGGACATTACATTTTACTTGCTAATTTGTGTTTGCTTTCATCAAATTTTTTGCATATGATAAGCAAAGGACAGGGTAGAAAAAGAAAAAGAAAAAGGGACGGGTCGACGTTATAGCCGGTCGATCGTAAACTGGTCGTTTGAAAAAAAGTGTGGCACGCATGTGTGTTGCAGAAGTGGAATTCTTGGCATTAAACAGATTGGGGATCGGGTTTTGGAAATGCTGACATTATCGATTAATATAGAATTTACACATTATATAATGTTGTGAGAGTTTCCATGATTTTTTTTTTTTCGCACAATGTCGTGCCATAAATCGAGCATCGAGTCGACAAATGAAAGGTGTCGTGGGAGAAATTTATCCTTGGTTGACATATTTAGAAACGTAGCAGCTGAAAGTGTGTGAACGGGAAAAAATTAGTTAATAGTCAATATTTAGCATTGGGTATATTTGGCATTCTTACACCTCTCTTCGAAGGCTTGGTCCAGATGTCATTGGTACGCATGTCTTTTTGTGATTGGTAGACTCGGAATAGGCTTATAATAATATACATTATTTAATTTTTCATTAGAATGATGGGTATGACAATTTGTATCTGTCATTTACTATGCAGTATAATGAGCAACTATTGATGACGATCTATGCTTGGTCAAATGACCAGAGTGTGTGTGTCCTGCTGACAATACAATCAATACAATCTGTCTTTAACTGCCTATCACTCATGGTTATCACGTTTAGTAATTGTGTATATGATGCGATCTGATACTTCATGATGATCGAGGATACGATTAACAGTAATCGATGCAACATGGTGGAGCTAAAATGTCTCATTTTCGACAGCGTACAGCATATGAATGAATAAATGAATGTCACCACGTTCTCGTTTCCAAAGACCGAATCAAACGTAAAAGTTTATTATAGTTGAGATTAGATTAGATTAGAGTTACCTTACTTTTTACCTCGTGGTGAATACACGATGTTATTAACAGCCTTGGATCAATAAACGACGGTGACAAACTCGAATACTAGATATAACCAATAGCTTTGTGTGTGTGTGTTGCGTATCGCATCGTATCGCATCGTATCGCATCGCATCGCCCTGGTTGCAATATACACACGGTAGTTGACAGATCATTTAACAGCGCACACAGGCTTATTCAAAGTCGCACATCAGGAACCTACCAGAAAATTGATACGTTTTAATTAATGCACATCTTGACTTACCATATATGCACGATGGCCTCGTTACAGGAATATTAATTGTCTGTATCTGGCAGACGTAATGCGGATAAAATTAGCAACAAGTGATATAGTTGCTTGGTTGTAGGCTGTAACATGTAATATTTGGTTTGTTTCGATTAGGAAAAAACTGCTAGTCAATCGAATTGCTTATGCTTAGTGATGTCCCCGTGCCACCAGCATCGACTATGCCAAGAAGGGTGACATTCTCTTTGAGGTTCCGTTGTGTCGGATAAAAACGATCAGGATAAAACAATGCATATCGCTGAAACAGTGTAAATCAGGAAGGAACACAAGTAAACATACTATAATAAGTAATAAGTATATATCAATCCCGTTCTTTTTTTTTTTTTTCCTTGTGTATCACAACTCACATGTTTTCAGGAAAAATTTTTTCTTCTTCTATGGAAAAGGACTGAGAACACGCCGAACGAACAAGGCAATATAGTTAGCTTGGGCGGGATGAGAATTTTTGATGGGTTGGTGAATATTAAAAATATAAACTTTCTTTTAAGCACGATATAACTCTATTTTATTAGTCTAGTCTGGTATAATATACTGTATATATTTTCACTCACTCCACATCGATACTCCACATTTCCACTCTGCATAATCAACATGTAGGACTAGGCAGGAAAAAAAAAAAAAGAAACCAGAGCCCGTCGTCGTCCATAGTTTATTCTATGCAGTGTTTTGTTTTGACATCATATAAGGTAGAAGGAAAAAAAATCAATTAGAGAATAATATTGGTTTATGACTAGAAAAAAATTTTAAAGTTATTGAAAATCAAGTTTGCAAACAGGTTTTCTCTATTTAAAACAAAGAACATTTCGTCAGCTGAGAATAATCATTGTCAAAGAACGGTGGATCGAAAAAAGCAGGTGAATGCGTATGGACTAATACGAGAGATGGATTGTTCCTTGTTCGTATGGAAAGACGGTATTACGTATTGTCGTTGTTGAGTTTCCATCATCCATTGTCTTTCATCCTTGAACATATACGCTGTCGTACACGGATTCAAAACTAACGCAATACAGCGTAAGTATCCCGATATGGGGGGTTAGGGTTACACTGCAAGAGAACCGCTTTATATGTCTATATCGATTTCTTTTTTCTTGGAAAATAAACTGCAGCTGCTACCTGAATGTATAGATATGCTGATAGTGGAGATGCATTAAGTAATCATGTGGCATGTTGGGCGGCGAGAGTAAAAAGAAAGAGATTATGTTTGTTATGATGCAATCCCTCGGATATGGTAAACCCAAGCATTGCTACAAGGATCCCCTTGTTCTTGCACATTTTCTCTTATTTTCTGTTTCTGGTTACTCGCCTTTTTTAGTAATAATTAGTGTGACTCTGTGTGTTCTGCTCCCGAACTGTTGCATTTTTTTCCATTGTAAAAAGGGATCGATCTGATAAAAAAAATCATAATCATCGCAATAATAATAATAAGATTGATACGGTATACGATATTATTATGATATTATTATGATATTATGACAGGTACCAATGTTCGAATAATATGGAGCATATGCTTAATAATAATAACAATAATACCAATGATTCAACAATAAGAATATTACTAAATAATGCACAACCAATGATATCGAGTATAAATGATAATGAGTATAATTATATATAAGGGTCACATGGGCATCAATAATTAGTGTTGTCAAGTCGTGTAACCTGATGTGATATAATGGAAATCATTGTATAGTAGTAAATATGAAACAGGTTTATTCTAGAAATAGGTTGTTTCGTCGACTAGAATTGACACATATCAACCAATACACGAGAACAGAGGATGAATATGGAAGGATACTACAAGTGCATGGAAATGGCATGGAAATGGTATGGAAATGGTAGGGAGCGGATTAACGGGTGGATTAACGAGTGGATTAACGAGAAATGTTAAACAGGTAATAGGTATGCGTTGTGGCAATCCAGTAATATCATGTTAGGGTGGCATAAACACCAATATAAATAAAATACATAAATTTTAATATAAAGTAGTAAACATACTCGGGGTGCATATTAATATGCAACAATCGATCTGCAATAAATCTAACTCTATGATATAATAATAATAAATACAGATGTTATGAAATGTTTCAATATCGTATATATGCTCATTTATACATATTCCCGCTTTTTCCCTGTTCGGTCATTTGTGTAGCTTTTCTATTATGTATATTTGGGCGTAGATTTTTTACTGCTTTCCCATATATAAACTCGTACCTTCCCCCCTTCTCAATCCGTACTTGTTTATCAAAACATCTTGTTTATTCTAAAATCATCAACCTAAACAACTCTGGGCATACTAAAATCCCCTATATAAAAGATGCCTTTACTACAAACAAAACCCCGTCAAGACACTGTCTCAAAACCTCACAAAAATTCGCAAGAAGAATATCACGGTACTAAAATGTCGGGCCGCAAACTTGCGAAACTTCATATCCCATTTTTCCACAACACCGCAAGGACCGCTCCCGCTACTAGCGACGTAGTTGCCCCGCTCCCTGACAAAAAGAACAGTCTATCGCAGAGAAGACAGACCCTGGTCCAACGCACTGATAGCGGAAGAAAGAGAAACGTTATTTGGTCAGATACCGTCAACAGCGACCTGGTCGCAAACATATCCGCGACTGAACTCAATAGGCAAGAAGTCATATTCGAAATCATCAGAACAGAGGAAGAGTGAGTATCATCGCTTTCATGTCTTGTAATCGTTGATATCATTTTTGATATCACTTTTGGTATCACTTGTGATATCACTTTAATATCACTTTTGATAGTTGTCATCTTTACCCCCCCTTTTATTATCACGTCTTTTGCCTTTTTTATCGTATCCCCGTTTCTCCTTTCTTCTTGTCTGTTGCGCTATCTTTCGGTTTTTTTTTTTCCTCCAATATATCCCCCGCCCGCTATCAATCTTTTCTCCCTTCCCTCCATAAACATTATGGGGCTTCGATGAATAAGGAAAGATCGATGGTTATACAACCTTAATTATATATTTATTTTACATTATTTATTTTACTTTACTTTATTTATACTATTTATAATAACGCTTATATTTTCTACTTCGCAATCAATAATAACTCTTATCTTATCTTGCAATATTAGATATGTACGTGACCTTCGTTTAATCGAGCAACACTTTATCCAAAAAATTAAAGAAGAAGAACAAACATACAGAAACAAGCAACTTCCAGAAAATCTAAACAAAATATTCAACTCGATTTCATACTTCCTTTTCATTCACGAGGTCATCAGCACTGTAAGTATAAGAGCCAAAGAAAAAGTCGTACGCTAACGAAAAGACTCGTTTTTATACGTTTGTACTTATTTCTTTCGTTTCCACTTTTTATAGTGTCTAAGAGAACGTCAAGAACAACAAGAACCACTCGTCAGAAATATCTCAGACATACTTTCGGCCTACGCATGGGTATTCAGAGCATACGCTCCATACCTTATTCATTACGAAGCTGCCCTAAGAGAACTCAACGACTCAATCCGCAAAAAGGATAAACTTGGCAGACGAGTCAAGAAACAGCAAAAACTTGGGGGATGCCGCAACCTCCCTCTCACGACCTACCTTCTCAAACCATTCCAGCGTCTGCTTCAATACCCACTCCTCATCCAAAACCTTCTCAAATGCACAAACAGAGATGGTCCAGACTATGAAGACACCGTAACGCTCAAGAAAAAGTTGGACGGAATCTTAAAAGACGTCGAAGAACAGAAACTCGCCCACGAGAACAAACAGAGACTGCGGGAGTTAGAGTCCAGGATTCACGGATTAGGAGAATTCAAATTGGCTGTAGACAACCGCCAGTTGCTCGGCGAGAGACCTGCTTGCCAGAAATCTGATTCTTTAATGAAGAAGCCATCGTTGAAGAAATCTCTCACTGTTGCTTCAGACAACCCAAAGCGCCAGTCTGTACGGAATCTATACGCTCTCAATCTATATGCTATCGAGTGTAATGATATCGTGCTCCTTGCTGAAAAGACAGGGACGACAAATAAAGGCCTACCAATATACAGGCTCATCTCTCGCCCACCAAGCCGTCCCAAGAACACTATGCACAAAACAGAAGATTCTGGATTCTATAGTGACTAGATGTTTGCTTTGTCATCTGGCTGGCCTATTTTCGAGCTCAATCAATTCACAACTCCCTCCCCCTCCTCTCCTCTCTCACTCTCGCCAGCAAAAAAAAAAAGAAAAAAAAAACATTTTTGGGCAAGGGAATGGTCAAATGTTTCTTCACACTTTTTGTATTCTTATAATAATTGCAGAAGGAGTGGCTTCTGGTTGTATATTTAATACTTATTGTTCAAAATCACAATTATCGGTCGAAAGTGTTATATTTGTCGGGTTTTTAGTGGTTCTTTTCATTGAGCTTTTCCTTCGAGTGAACATGTATACCCCAGTTCAATTATTTGTTCGCTGTACACGGTCAACAAGTCAGCGAAAGAGGGTTACTATTCAGTTCCATTGGAATATACACCGACTCGGCAATATCAAAAGTTATGAACGATAATACATTCGATGATATGATGGTGTAAAATTATTGTTAATAGATCTCTATCAATTTATTATCTCATTACCTATTATATTCCCCTTATTCCATCTTTTCCTATTCCTTATTGTCTGTATATTTATCTATTCCTTATTCCGTACATCATTACTTTTTTTTTCTCTGACATTCTTATAGACACTCATCCTTATTAATAGGTATGAAAATAATAGACTTGGCATTACTATTTTCCCTTTTCCCCGGGATAAAAAAAAAATTCAAAAAATTTTCATTATTATAGTTCTGGTTTCCCTCTTCTCTTCATTATTCTTTTTTTGGCATTCATATCTTTTTCTTTCTTACACCATCGTAACATTCGAGGTATTATAGTATCATCACCAACAGACACGTAACCTTTCGGCTCTGAGTAAAGACCCATCGACCTTGAATCTTTATATCCACCGGGGACTGTACTTCAACTTGGTTCCGAAGCAAAGTGAGGGCCCCCCATCCCACGAATGAGAGTGATGCTTTCAAGTTCAACAACATTCAAGAATATCAATCAATCTACCACATTCTATTCACGCGCTCCCGGATCACACGCGCATACAAAGACAACACCGGCCTTTCGGTTTTACAAGAAAAGAGCACTGGAAAACTACGTTTTTTTTAAGTCTATATTTATATATGGGTAATATGATTTTAAATTTTTTCCTTTTTCACATATGATATGTTAAACAAAACCACAACAATTAAGCTTTTCCAATTTTGATATATTAAGCAACTTATTCACATTCGCATACGATAGTTTTCCGTCTTCCTTTTATTATTATACCTGAAGGGTTATGCTATAACAACGATTATGTATTTTGTTCCAGTTGCACCTTTTCTTTTAATAACGAGTTTCCTTTCTAGTCATGGCACATATATACTAGTAATTAATTATTTAGTCCTTTTTATTATCAAAGTTGAATGTGAGATCTTTGTAGACTGAGATATTCTTTTGCGCCTTGCATCACTTAATTTGTTTGTCCACTGAAAATTGAGCAAAATAAAACGAACCAAGAAGAAGAAAAGTCTGACGGTTGAAGAAAAAAAAACCTTGTATTAAAAGTGTTAGTCATTGTTTAACGGTGGTGTTGCATATGAGATCCTATAATCGGATTACAGACCAAAGCAAATTGCGCGCTTGCTTGCATACATTCTTTTTTCACGTTCTGATGCAGAATGGCGCTAATGCATTCTTATCACGTGTTATACACAAAGAGTCGTTGTTCCAATGCACCAATAAATTCAATGTTGCAGAAGGCACGCATATTCGCTATACTCTCTAAGGGTAAATGTGTAAGCACGCAACCTTGATCATTTGATCATGTTAGAGTGTGGCTTTGTTGCAAAATTGCGGCGGCTATGGAAAAAAGACTCGCTCTTTTTTTTTTTTTCCTTTTTTTTTTTCCCTTTTTTCTTTTTTTTTTCACAAGTAACGCTATATAGAGAACTGCGAACAATTGGTCATTATCACAAGTTGCATAATACAAAAGTTTCATTTGTATGTATATTCTTTTACGATTGGCGTAGTATCGAAGCCTAAATAAGAGAGCATCTTATACTATAATCTTTTGGATGTGATTGATAGGCCGATTTTTCTAATAATAAAAAAAGTCGTGGGTCCTCTTTAATATTAAGCCATGCCATTTACGGAAAAAACCGAATTATGGATTAAGCCCTTTCTTGACCTCATTCGGTCAATAAACTTTTCAGGTCCCGGACTTTTTTCCACTAGTCCGAGAATATATTAGTATTAGTATTTGCATATATAATCTAGCGTGCTGCGAACTTAGCATTTAGTGATTGGCGTCCGATGACGACATACAGTACCACCCCCCTTCAGCTCATTTACAACGTCGTCGTCGTCGTCCGACGGTCCTGTCACTCTACATAAAGTTGTCATTTACCAGGAACTAGCCCTCTTCTTATTTCTTCGCATTCACGTACACTTGATTATGGCGTGAGCAAGATGTCACGTGAGAATTACCTCTCCTTTTCGATCATACGAAAACGATCAATAAACTTTAGGGGGTCGCTTCGTCATGAATTAATAATAAAAGCTGTCGTACACATATATATCCGTATTGCAAGTGAACAAAATTGATACAAAATACACGATTCCGTCAATTATGGATGTTGCTAATATTGTAATGTTCGACTATATCACCTAACAAGTAATTCAAAAATAAAAATCGTCAGTTTTTCTTGCATGAAAAACTTTTCGTTTCATCATTACATCCGTATGTTACAATGGACGAGACGCCTATCTTTTTCGATATGGTCGATACACGCTACAACCGGGGAAACAATGAATACCGTAATGTCCTGAGTATTGTAGAACTCCAAAACAAGCAATATTACATTTCAGATATTGGGACTGCGTTTATCTAGACAAAGGAAATATGACCCCTGGAGTGGACCAAGCAACAGCGTTTTGGTTACAAGATTTGGAGGAGGAAAAAGAAAATGTGATTAATGCGCGTATATTGGCAGGACCAAGCTCCCGCCGATGGTTATTTTAAAGGAAGAGAAAAACTTAAGGGCCAATATCCACCAGGGCTAGTCGTTAAAATGGAGAGGCGAACTGTCAGAAGATGCAAATCAAAAAGTCTCTACTCGTTTGTAAACGATTTGACATGTAAACTAGACAGGCTTTGCGAAACTGCCCAAACACCTCCAGATGCAGAGAAGACAATTGACACTCCCAATAAGCCAAAAAAAAAAAAAAAAAGTCAGGACGACCAAGAATATTTCGAGCCTCCATGGACACGCGTATTATTTTGCACTTCTTGTTAGTATAAATAATTATGCTGTTTTCAAAAACCTGTCCCTCACATATGGACGGCCACTGGAGAACGAAAGGCGTTTTTGCAAACTGGACCAAAACCTCGTGGACGCGATTTATATATATTTACAACAAAGATATATCGAAATACGTGACGGATCTACAATGACATGTTAAATCGTTCGCTGGTTTCTTTAAGTTTCTGCGTAATAGATTTCTTTTCCAGTCCTCCACAATATATGGCTTATGGAATGATATTTCAGCAGAAATGATTGTTAAGTCCTCTGAGAAATGCGCATCTCAAATGCTTTATTAAAGCGGAAGTTGAGGGATATCGGTAGTAATAGTATTGATTTGAAAGTACATAGTAATACATACACGCTTAGCATAATAGCGTAATGTTGTGATGATGATGCAATTTGTCATTGTGATCAATACATACATATGTTACATTGACAATGTTAATATTTCGCGTCGCGATGTACCCCTCGACTCCTACAGGAGTTTTAGGTACTTACATTTCTCTCGTGTAATTCACTTACTATCATGTCTACGAGTTTATATTTACGTGTAGCCTACTATTACCGAAGTTACACAACATGTCTATGATCCCACAAGTTATTTGCAGTCAATCAAGCGCATATCGAATCGCTAGGATTTAACAGTTGGTTCAACATCTAAAATTAGTAAAAAGTCATATTTCATTGCCAGGTAACTGCTGCATTACCGCAGCCACGACAGCGAATGAGATACAATTTTATGTAATATAACAAGCCAAATACATGCTCTCTTTAAATTAGTTGAACTTATGAAATGGCCTACTAGGGGGGACAATCTTGCGTTTTTGATCTTACACGTAGGATGTAATTTATCGTTCAACAAGAGCTCGGCCACAACCCACAGATCTTGGGTCAATATGAATTACGAGTCGAGAATTCGAATTCTTTTTTCAGTAGATTTTGTTTGCTTTGATTTTGTATAGAGCATGTCCGTGTGAGGATAAATTGAAAAGCGCGGAACTGGGCCGTCCCATCTCCTTGCATTGGCTCTTTGGTCAAACTAATATGACAGCTGATGCTTTCCAGAGTGAATTGGTGACAGCTTTAGAGGTATATATGCTTTATTCGTACCTCTGGCGATGACTTATTCTTGATTTAGTTCGTTCCAGTTTGCAGTTATCGAGAAACATTTCAGTTTGAACTCTTCATCGAGACTACAATTAGATCAGAATTTAAGCTTTGCAAACTCAAGAAGGATACAGGAAATACCAACCATATTGAGGTGATAGTAGGTTTGGCTTTCCGCAAGAAATTTATGTTTGAGGAAGATGCCATTCAGACTTTGTGGATAAGAGTCGCGATGTGATAAACACGTTAATAATGTTGTCATAAAAACAATAAATGACTACTGCTAGTCGAAAAGCTTTGTTACCCAGTAAAAATAAAAAAGAATTAGAGTCCAAATCGAGGGCAGCAGAAATGGTACTCTGAGTGAGATGGAAAGCCAAGATTATAGCCAAAACCATAGTAGCAATTGCTTTGCATATTATTATTTAACGTTATGTACGACGCGCAAGTTTTATTGATATTTACACGGTCAGTTCAAAACAGTAGAGCACAAGTGGAGGAGGATGAGTCGTGACTATCACTTGATAAAACGAATTATATTAATTTTACTATTTTAATATTGTTCTTTCCGTAATCATACAAGAGATATCTTGACACGTTTGTTATATGCTGACACCCCAACCCATTGAACTTCGGCAGATGATGGACGTGCATTTATGCTTCTTGACTATAACGGGTCATCTAGCCTTAAGTTCCTGGTATGTATGGATATGTGCCTGGGGTGAAGACGGGAGCCTGCGCTCTCGATATTTGTGGTGATATAGGGTATGAGTATTGAGATGCTGTTATTTGAGGTGCTGCCGGAGAATAGGAAAGATGATTTTGAAATGATAATTGCTGTTGCGGTATTTGTGTAGATGATTGTGTATTATATGGTGATGTGGATTGTGTTTGCTTTACTTGTTCCTAAGTTCACATAGAAGATAATAAAGTCAGTATTGACGTTATCGCAGTAACGCAAGCATATGTCATGTATTCAGTTTATAGACATGGCGCTATTTATATGTTGTATATTCAAATCCTGTCTACTCACCAGCAAAGCAAGTAAGTGATTAATAGTAGCATTCTGGGAGGTACTCCCGCTTACGCTCCCCGACTTACTAAGATCGGACAACTGACTAATATTATTGCTCACTTGATTCGATGTCCCATTCATATACATTTGATTGGTAAGTGAACTAACTGCAACCGAGCCATTCAAAAACGTTGTGTTTATTACTGGGGTAATTGCAGTTGGATTGAGACATTGATCAGAACCGCGCGTTATCGATTGTAGCGAGAGCTGAAGATTGGTAGACTGGGCTTGGACGTGTGGTTGTTGTTGCTGTTGAATGGTTACCATTGCCAACATCTAGAAAGCAAAAAGAATGTTAGGCTGACGCTATCGAATAATATTGATTCTGGCTTGAGATCTGCATGTACCTTTTGAACTTTTTGTGCTTGTTCGAGACGTTCTTGTTGTGACTGTATCATGAATACAATGGAGTATCAACATTAGATTCTGTACCAATGCATCTATGACAAAAACACTGGAACCAGATTTAAGAATTCTGTTCGATATCCTTACCATGGATACGTAGTCAGATATTAATGCCTGACTAGAGTGTGTAGTTGAGTATTGTGGATCATATGGAGTATTTGATTGACTTTGAGGCGGCGAATCATGTGACAGTTGGGGAGAAGGGTATACTCCTGGTGAATAGAGCAACGTTTAGTATTCCTTCATAGGAGGAGCATCACTTACACATCATCTTAACGATAACCACTGTTGCCACTTGCGGCGGCAATCACACTTATCGTCGCGACCGTATTCAAATATCTGACTATTACCATTTTCGTAATGACGAGAATCATGACCATGACATCCATTAGACAATATATCGGCATCAGGACCTAATCCATATAACAGATGCAATGCTAAGTATTGTAGATTTGTAACCATAATAATCAACGAACAATTTAACCTACCATAAGATTGAAGATGGTATTCCTCATTCCCACCTGACAATCGCAATTGATAGTCAGTATTATCATTATACTCTGTAAATGAAACTTTCTCGAGCGCACCAGAATAGCCATTTCGAACAGCGTATCGAGCTGCTTCCTTAGCTTTGATAGCTAGCCGATTGAGTAAACTATTACTTGCGCGTTGCCTAAACATTCGGGCGTTTAAACAGATATCCAAAGTTGAGCAAGTAGGATATGATATATTATTGATGAACAGTATACTTGATTTGAAACACACTTTGCGGATATGTCCCATGCATATTTACAATCAAAATAACCACCATTGTAGCTGGCATTCAACGTCGACGCAAACGCTCTTACGCAAGCTCTGCTATCCCAAAATTCAACAAATCGTTGACTGTAATATTAAAACAAATTAATATCAACGTATGAGAACCAGATAATAGTGCTCACCCGTTTAGATACCTACTTTGGGTGGCCTTTGTAGTCCCTTACAACTTTAACTTCTCCGAATTGAGAGAAATGTTTTGTTAACGCTTCGTTTTCTAACGGCTCCTTTCCATCTTTCAATGTTATGAATAATGTTCCCTGCATCAAACGGTGAGTTAGATCTCTTACAACCCATTATTAAACGGCAATGCTTCAGCGATATACCTGGTTTTTTTCTCCATCACAGTAAACGGTATCATCATCGTCTTTTGGAAGAGAATAATGAACATCGATCTATTTAATCGATTAATTATTAATCAAAGTGCATAATATTAACAGCAGAAGCATATGGCGAGTATTTGCAATACCTTACGACTGCCTAGCTCACATCCCTGCAACTCCTTTTTGGCTCTCTCTGATGCTCTGATATCATACTGACAAAGGAAATAAGATCGATTAGAAAATCTTTACAGTGATATAATATTAGAATAAGCATGCGATCTATTTGAATTCATCCTCAATTTGCATTTGGCATACTGCTACGAAACATTCAACAAAACAGACGGTAGCCGCACACGAGCCATATATCCTCACTGCAATTTAGCGATCGTGATTAGCTATAATATTTACTACTCAGTGACTTACATAGCTTATAAATACCATTCCCCTCTTTTCAATCAAATCACACATTTCTTTAATCTCCCCATACTCTTCGAACTTCGCTTTTATCTCTTCGAGTTTAAGGTTATACTGAAGATAATTATGTAAACAATAAGAGATAGGATATATGAGACAATTGGACGGTGAGTTATATGGAACAGTAACGAGTATGCGGTGTTTCACATCTAGTTAATAGATATCTTCACGCGTGTTCATCGCAATCTTATATGTACAAATGTACATCACATCTCGCTTCC
Source organism: Paraglomus brasilianum (assembly GCA_910592345.1). NCBI lineage: Eukaryota > Fungi > Glomeromycota > Glomeromycetes > Paraglomerales > Paraglomeraceae > Paraglomus > Paraglomus brasilianum. Next base: position 15,462 of record CAJVPI010001018.1, read on the forward strand.
TTGTTCATTAAAACAATACCTGTATGTTTCTCACAAATAGCGTACGGCATGGACGTTCACGTAGGAGACGCGCCTCAAGAAAGGCGGGATCATTCTTACCGATCCTTGTCTCCATTTGTCCATTACCTAGATGCATTGAAAGAGAATATCAATAACTGATTTCGAACATCAAATAAGATTGGGGATGGCCCCGTGGCTCATATTCAAAGTATCGGAGAAAAGAGGTAAAGGTTATGCCAAAAAGGATAATATAATTAAATTAGAGTTGCATTCATTGAAAAATGGAACGGGCGTTTTCAAATCATCCAGGCAAAAGACATTATTAGATATAGCCATGTCCTCATGTCAAAGGAAATTGAATAAATCGATTAAGTTGAATTATATTGAATGAGTTGAATGAGTTGAATGAATTCGAATGGGTGTGTTGGATAGGCGGAAATAGCATATATACAGTCATGATATACATTAACACCATAAATCAAGTATCGGCGGAATAAAAGAGACTCCAATTGTATGTCCAAACTCTCAGGTAATGTAGTAAACGATAAATATCAAGCAACATTATTATGATCAATCAATGCAAAGAAACAACATGGATACGTATTATAAGTCCCACTCAAGTACAAACAATTAAGAATACTGTGATACATTATATCGAACACCACAATAGTAACAGAGACGCGTTTCTCACCATTCATAAGATAAGCAAGGTTAGGCTGTTGGTAGCCATTAACTTCGTCCCATGGAGTGCTCGAAGTCAGCACATCACGTCCTTTGAGACTTCCCTCTCCTTCTAGCATGGTCATCCTAGTCATCGGACCACGAATACGGCCTCGGCTTTTTCCTTTATCAGGTTCGTGTGTTCGTGCTATTAAATCGAGGCTCGCAAGTGGCTTTCTACTCTCTTTACTAATATACGGATGATGGCGACCTTTCACGCGTTCCATCGATGATTACCTATCTAGTAGTTGGAGTATTCTAGGGAGAGCTAAGCGAAAACACACGAGGTTTAAAATAAAACACAGAACACGTTTTACTAAAAGTAAAGTTTTTTTCCATTGCCTCAACATTCGAATTCACACGCGGCATAAATTTTTGGAAAATCGACACGAGGTTGTACATTTGTGCGAGATTTAGCAACAGGTCAGACTCTTGTATGACGGTATATCCCATGTATAGAACCTTGGCACGTGGATGTGAAACGCCACAATAAATTTCAGGGTGAATTTATTGTGTGACTATCAAACGAGGCTTTTAACTTTTTTTCTTCCTCTGATCCACGGCAATTCAGTTGGAAACAGCATATATTCATGCTATTTTCCGTCGGGTGTATAGACCGTATACCGTATACCGTATATGTACAGGCAGACTCGATAAGTCGGCCGATCTATGTAAATCGCGTTAGACTTAAGTTTCGCGCTAGCAGTTTAGTTGCATTACGGTACCCGTTGCATTAGTAGTCATTAACTGACTGCAATAACAATGGCAAGTGGCATGGTTACATAATTAAACCGTTCTAATGATAATTAGTGGTTCGTCGGTTTTTATGTAACATCTTTCTTTACACCAATCAAAGAGTTTCAGCAATCATGCATAACTCTCCTTATTTATCTTTTTAAATTTGCTTTCAACTAGTAAAGACTAATCAGAATAAGCATACAAGATCGTGAACAACTCTTTCTCCCATCACTGTAACAAAATAGAAACATACCTTACTGTAGTTACGTGGGGTGTTCAAAAGCTTTTGCAAAGTGCCAATTATGGGGTTGACGATCTTTTCCAAACTAAGATAAATAAAATAGAAGTTTCGGTCATGATCTTCAAACCGAACCATGTTTTGAATTTGTGGTAGAGATGCTGTATGTTCAATCAAACTTCGTTCCTAAAAACTAATGGCTGATCTTTCACGTAAACATTTTCGATTCTACATTTTTGTTGAGTGGAAAAATGGAGTTGAGGCTGGGAAAATTTATGAGAAGCTGGTGAATGTCTGTGGTGAGAAAGCACCATCATTACATACAGTTTACTATTAGACTAAGAGTTTTAGAGGCGATAAAGATAGTCTTAAAGATGTCTCTCAATCTGGGAGGCATCGGCATCCTTTTTAGTGCTATATACTAGGGCCATTCAGGCAATTACTGGTAGTAATCCACAAGAAGAGTATTGTAAATTTTTTGAATGAGGTTGAAGGGTTAGCTAATAACATTTAAAGTTATTATGTACTTTGTTGAATAAAGCTATTTTGCAAAAAACTTTTTGAACGCCCACATATTCGACCAGCCATACTAATACTATATGATTAAAAAAGCTCGAAAGGGATACGAGGAGTAGTAATGTTACGGCAAGCTGATCTGATGAATCAGATAAGTAAATCACATGATAAAATCTTCCTCCGCAGTCAGCAAACCCATGATCGACACATCAAATTTAGCTTAGTAATACAAAAGTT
>CAJVPI010001019.1:0-17888 GCA_910592345.1 Paraglomus brasilianum
TGGACCAGGGCGTATTTGGAGAACTCCTGGAACACGCTTTAATATTGAAAACCTTATTCCTTCAGTAAAACATGGTGTCATGACTATTAGTAGCATTATATTATAGGGAGTATACGATGTGGCAAAACACAGGTGGTGAACGCTTTGTCAGAATCACACATATGTGTCATAATGCAAATTCCGCAGCCGCACTGGGAGAGAATACATCACCGCTTATATGTGAAGATAATTTAATCTTTGATTATGATAGCATTGTAGAGGAAGAAGTAGATGTAGTTGATAACTCAAATGTTGATGATGTTAGAGATATTGAAAATGATCATACTATGCAAATACGATCATTGATTTTAATAGAAATCAAATATATCTTTCATAAGCGATTTATAACAATATCAATTCTATGAATGGATCGATTGCTAATACAATACATATACTTAACGGCTATACCGGAGTACTATAACCAGTGCAATACAGTAATTTCTTTCTGATCTGTACTACTTCATCAAACGCTTCTGATGCGATTCCCATGCTCCAAGCTAAAATAGTGAATAGTGAGTAGTGATAATAGCGTACGAGTAAGTAAATGTGACGCCACAAAGGAAGAGATGTTATACCACAACACTTGTGTGACAAGCATATGAAACAGAACCAATAACACGGATGCCCTCACTTATCCGTATATCCGAATAGACAGAATATGTGATTACACTGCAGCCTGCTGTGAAGCAATTGTCCTTCCATATAGTGGATTTGTAGTATGTTAAACAATTCTATTAAGGTGCGATCATCATTGTGGGGATAGTGTGGTGTCCAGGAAAGGCTGTTCGCCTAGAAAAGCCGCTCTCCTAGAAAAGCCACTCTCCTAGAAAAACCGCAGCCCATATCCGATCGTGTGTTGCATGAAATATAAATTAGGAAGTTGTAGCAAATAAAAAATGCTGCCCCCGGTTAGACCAGTTGACTATGACTAATAAGGCGCGATCATCGGATTGAGATCGCTAATTTATATAATAAACGACTAAAGGCATCACTATCAAGTATCCAGAACGGAATTTTCAAAAAGTGCCAAGTTCGATCATCAGCATTAATATGGAACATACAATCTCGAAATTAAGGTCAAGTTTGCTTGGTAACGTCCATAGCGGAGAAAGTCGTCCCGTGGCAATAGAAAGGATTTTGAAAAAATCCGAAGCAAGAACTGTTTTATGCGATAAAATCGAAATGCCAAGAGAAGTGGTTATTCTCCGAAAAATTTCTCCGCACCCTAATATTGTAGCTCTTCTTTACTGGGCGAAAATCAGACCAGAAGAGTGGATGGTTGTGTTCGAATATCATGAATCAAATTTAAAAGATTATTTGAACGTTATTGCAAGAAGCAGAGAAACTAATGGATTAATGGAAGATGAATCAAAAAGAATAATGCACCAGCTGTTGCTTGCATGCAAGCACTTAGAGGACTATTGTATCTACCATCGCAATTTAAAACTAGAAAATATAGTCATCGACACTGATGGCAATATTAAATTAATCGACTTTGGTTTGGCCATTGAGGTGGAGGAAAATGATCAATATATTGAGAAAATTGGGTCGAGTAAGTAAGGGTTGAATTGTTAATGTAAAAATTTACACTCGCAGTTTTATACATTTGCTAACATAGTCTTCTTCTTAACTCAGTTATTCCACCTGAAATGTACGGTTACGTTACTTATAAACAATCGACTGCACAAGTGTGGATATTAGGAAATATTTTCTACCAACTCTTCGAAAGAATTGAGCCGTTTCGGCGAGAACGAGTGATTTGCAAAGCCTTAGGACCGGTCATGTTTAGCAAATATAATCGTCCTTCTGAAGAATGCGTGGAGTTGATGGAATGGATGTTGAACGTTGACCCCAACAGAAGACCTCAGTGTATTGATAATGTTCTTGATCACGAGTGGATTAGACGTGATTGAGTACCGTTTCTGTGTTTGCTCAAGCATGAAAGATGCCAAATTGAATATGTTATACATGTCTTTCCGATATGATAAGAGTATGCATTATGGATTGTAAGTTAATAATCATATATAGTCTTAAGTTACCATTTATTATTATTATACGGTTTTAAAATTCACTTTATGTTGGGAATCTTTGCCTATATTAATATCCGGTGAAGATCAGCGTGGGAATCGCTAGTGAGACAATTTAAGATATTTAAGCAGCTCAAGTTTTCGCGAGCTCATTATGTTCTCAATGTTCAAGTAATTCTCATATTATAACACAATTCCTTTCTAAAGCGCAAATCACCAATCCCCTCTATCGAGATGAATAATTCGATACTTGTCCATCAAATTATTCTAGTGGCAGTTATGATTACTGTTCGTCTAGTAAATAAACCGTTTTTAGATAGCTATAAATAAAACCCAACTTGTAGGCTTTCTCTTTAATCCCAAGTGAGGCCGACACAGTAAGCGAGGATTAGTGTCTACAGATCGATAGTATCGTGAGCTAACCGTTCGACTCAAGTAGAGGCGTATGCCAGTCTCGATCGAAATAGTTAAATCCCAAGGTCAGTTCCCGTGACCATAGGGCCCAAATTGTGAGTCCAAGAACGTACAGTCAAAGCACACCCTCGGGACTGGGGATAATATATGAGTGTGCATTTAGGGAGTTTGTACTATTAAATCACGTGATAACATTAATACATTTATTATAATTTATTAATTTTCACATTGCATAAAATACTGATCTATGGCCTGATTTAAGTATCAGGATTGATTCGCTAAATATCTTACTTGATGTATGGCCACATTTGGCAACTAAATATCTTCGGCAGATGAGCATTTTATGATGAGAGGTGAAGCAGATTATTGTAGTATTGACGCTTACGGTTGCATTCAGATCAACAGGTAAGTAAATTTATTATCCCAGTCTGCGTAAAGTGCATTTATTGGTATTCAAGATGAAGCAGTACGCGAACAAATTAATCACATTCTCGATGAGAACGAAATAATCATAATAGGCAAAGGTCCTAATGGTACGCTGAGCATGTATTCGATGGAATAAAGAAATTGAATAAAGGCAAAAACATTTAAAAATTACTTGTGATAACGCGGGCGGTCAGAATAAAAAATGCCACTATTTGATTTTATGGTCCGGTGCAAAAAGATAGATACCTCGAAATTGATCGCTACTTTCCGTGATATTAGCCTTGACGGCCCGTAACGATGCAAGTTTAACGGCATCCAACAATGGAATTAAAACTTGCCATATACAAGTGTGCCAACTATATGTGCTCTGTTTATATCAATATTTTTCTGTTGACCCTATTTGAGAATATAAATAATCAATAAGCTACTATTGCCAAATTTGACAAAATATCTACTACTAAATATGGTAGGGGAAGTACTGATGAGGAAAAGAAGTTAAGCGTTACACACGGATCGGTATTAGTGTTAAACTCTCCGTGAAAACTTCTTATTCAAACGATGTCATTAGTTCTTAATCCAGCAATTGACAACTTGGCTCAATCCTCCTTGGAAAGTGAAGATAAAGGCTTAAGACTTGAATGGATTCCTTGCTCGCAAATTACCGACATAGAGCCAACTCAAGTTGACAATGTCTACAACGCTACTCGCAAATACACACTAGACGATGGTACGGAAACGACGATAATACTGGTATTCCTTGGAAGTAAAAATGAATGTACACCAACACTTGTGAGTGAGTTTGCTAAAATATACTCACTTCCGACACACAAGCACAACAATGACGTTAATCGGTTCAGAAGATATTCCAAATGGCTTACATATCGCAACAGTCTAATAAAGGGGTTTACCAAATATAATAACAACTATTACATGGTTGCTAAGAGACGCTTTTACCATTATTATTCTCGATATGGATTTTGCACTGCATGTGGAATACTCCGATGTAGTCCTGTGTGGTGCATCTGTGGATATAAACAATTATCCGATGGATGGACTAGCAACAATAAGCAACTCGATGAGTTTATTATTAAAGAAATCTCAATTACAAACAAACTCATCAAATCAACCCTATTTGGAATGGATTCCATTCGATTGTATTGATGATGAGGGGAATGAATGGTTACAATTGAATGGACTACCTACTTATCAGCGTGTTGAATTGATTCCACTTGAGATAACAGACGAGACACATGATTTATATTATGCCGAGGTAAACTAATTACTTATGCGTCATGTTTATTGAATAGTTTAAATAATTATTGACTTATTATTATGTATCATTTCCCCTAGTTATGTGATAAGCATCCAGATATTCTTACCACGGATGTTTGGTTTACCATCGGATTCACATATAATGAACAGAAGTATTGTCTAATAAAAGACGATGGATTATGTCTGGCGTGTATGGAGCGATTGGAACCTAAGATAAATCTATTCTGTTTCAAATGTAAATCCCCAACACCTCCTGATTGGACTACGGGCAACAAGTCATTGGATTCATTTATTATGGAATCATGGAAGAATACAAAGAATGAATATGATGCGTATATACAATGGATAGAATACACTCTATTGATGAACGTACGAGAAATGACATCATTACATCATGGATGTACACATACAGCAGATTGGAGAACAAATGAATTGACACGCGTGGCACTCAAAAAAATAGTTGACGGACAAAACGATCGGTTATTTGATTTTCATCAGGTAAATTATTTCACGTGTAAAATGCAAATAGTATTATTAACATGTGTATTGCGCATTTAAATCAACCAGTGTTGTCTATTCAAATAGCTAACTAAGGAATACCCAGAGATATTAACACCCGAGAATATTTGGATAATTGGGAGCCATCTACTCGAGAATACTATTTAGTGTTCTACTATGACATACATGCACTGTTGGACAAGTTCATACAAAATAATGAATGTATAATGTACATGCAGTATAGCGACTTTTACGAACTCAAAGAGATCGGATCTGGTGGTTATGGAACAGTTTATACTGCCAAATATAAAGGCGAACTAGAGTATGTGTCAAAAACTGTTGTACTTAAACGCTTCAAGAGTTTTGATGAAACACGGGAACTATTTATTTCTGAGGTAAGCAATAATTGGTTGTATTAATTAAAGTGATATTTAATTTGACGCTGTATTTATTTTTATTCAATAGTTCAGAAATCATGCCAAGTGCATAGACCGGTCTTCTTCGTTCCTTAAAATTTATGGAGTCACACAAAACCTAGAAACAAAAGAGTACATGATTGTTATGCAATATGCTAACAATGGTAGTCTTTTGTCTTATTTGGATCAAAATATTAACAAATTGATAAATTACAGCATTTGGGGGATATTGCATGGTATATGTATAGTATTCATAGTACGGGATTAGTGCATTGTGATCTTCATGGCGGAAACATAGTTTTGCATGATGGGTTAGAATCATTCATATGCGATCTCGGTCTCTCACAATCAGTGAATTCACACGAGTCACATTCAACTATTCGAGGCGTTTTACCGTTTATTTCACCGGAAGTCTTTCATACTTGCAAATTCACTCAGAAGTCAGACATATATTCTTTTGGTATTATTATGTATTTGATGGCCACCGGTGAACCACCTTTTAGAGATCGGCAATTCGATAGAGGTTTGGTATGTGATATTATGGGTGGATTACGACCATCGATGCCTGATTCCGCACCAGAGAAATACAAGAAACTTGCCGAGCGGTGTTGTGATGCTGATCCTGATAAGCGTCCAGATGCATCGGAACTTAAGAATTATATTGGCAAGCTTATAAATGAGGGCAATTCTGATACGTGGAATGCCATTTATTATAATGATGTAAAACCCTTGGCACGTCTCGAAAAGGAGAATAAATACTCTAGTAAGCTCTTACCCACAGGAGAATTACCTAAACAAAGAAATAGCTATGATTTGGATTCAGCTGCAGGTATGGTTACACATTGGTACAAATAAGTTAATTTAATATTAACACTGTGATTTCTATAATTTAGAGACTCAAACTCTTTTTTGAATAAACTTGTAATTCAACGGGCTTATAAGAGTTTTGTTCAAAGGTTCGAATTATACAATGTGCTTCCACGCATGTCAATATGTTGGGCTATGTAAGAAAATAGTAAATCTTGAGACTAATGTTTGATGCAATCGGTAATGAGTTTAATACGTAGCAACGTTCGAGCTCGGTTCGAAGCAGCTTGATGATGCGTGTTTCCTGTGACATTGTTTTCATACCCAACCAGAATGCAGTCGACCAATAAGGTCTCGATAGACGCGATAGCCACTTAATGACTAGAATGCAGACAAGAATCCTGGAGCCGCGATAAAAGCAGATCCCACACTTGCTCAAATCTTCCGATTGAATAAACTCCTGTAAGAACTAAAATTTTAGGTCATCCACAGTATTACGCAAGTGATGAATCATCAATCACTTATATCCCACCTTAATATTGCATACCGTGACGTAAACTCATTGTATCTAAGAATAGAGATACACTGTAATTATTGTCGTCGTGGTCATCATGCAAAAACTCCAATAGTTGAAAACATTAAAGAGTATTCATAGAAATAAAATACTACAGGGAAATCTGATGAACAAACAAACCACCTGATCGATCAGTCCATAAATTAGTAGTATAGTAGAGAATTTCTGACACTCCTGTGTCAGATTTTAGGCAATACAAAGTACAAAACGGAAGGAATGCACAGAAAAATATCGACCGCGAAAAATCTATAAATACGGGTCGAGTTTCATCATCGAGTTAATTCCAACTGATATTTGTCACTAAGATATTAGTGCGCCAATAGCAGAAAGCGTCAATCCATCGACACAACCTAGACTCGTACCTTTCTTGTTTATAAACGTATAAAGTAAATAATAGTGAGTGCACATTCAAAGAGTCCACTCTTCACTTGGTATTGCGGGAATATTGACTAGTCAAAATACCAAATCGAAGATTGCCCTGAATTGAATTTAAAATTAAATTAAATTATTAAATTGTTGTTGTTTGATAATCGTTGGTATCCTTGTTAAGATACGAGTAGAAAATACATCGTATAGCGAGCGCGAATAATTAATTTATTAATTTAAACAGGTCACTCGAAGCATACTTCAGTCTTAATTGTACGGAGTAAGTGCGGTAGTACTGGCGAACACACCTACGTCAAAAATAATTTCACTCTTCCTCTCAAAATATGTACCAACCGTAACACACGTAAAATAGTGTGATCTGATCCAGACTAATTGTATTGGCTAAATCCCAAGGCATCAACTACTATTTTCGATTTGTCGATGTAGATCATTCTTTTGTAGTAAAAAAATTCTGGAAGTTTCTGTAACTTCTTGAAGGGTATTCATTAAGTCGTCACGGGATTGACCTGTACTTAAGTAATACAGACAGTTCAGGAAAATACTCAGCCATTTCTTTGCTGCATGTCGCCATTTTTAGTCTCACATCTTGCTAACTGACTTTATCATAATCAAATTCTAATTTCGAGCGCCAATCAGATTTCGAGATTCTTTTGCAGATTATTCTAGAATTGATCTGCAATCTCTCCGACTGCATTATTAATTATTTCTTGCTCCCTTATTCGTTATTGTTTTAATGGATGGATAGGTAATAAGTGGCCTCTTTTGTCTCTGGGTGCGGATCTGGATCGGGCCCCTCTACTTACCATTCTCACCAGTGCTCGCCTGCGGTGAAGGGGTCTGATGGGGGGATGTTCGGAACACTCTCAGACCTATTTAGAGTGGTGTTCAATGCCCTCCAAATGCTATTAAAAATAGACAAGTTTAATTCATCAGTAATATCTTAGGAAGCAGAGGTGTGAACCTAAGTTTGAGATTCTAGCGGGCTTTTTTAGGATTAGCGAAATAGTATGACTCACGTGACTAATATCAATAAAAGTTATGACTATGCCCAATCAAAAGAAACCTTTAGTCACATGAATCGATCCAATCCAATCCAACACGTCGGCGCTTACGGACTCTATATCCTCAATATACTATAATAATAACTATACCTACCTACCTCTCTTTGCTTCCTCACACGTCGTCTGATCATACGAAGTATCAACGCAATACGCGACACATACATAATTCACAAACAGAAATGTCTGGCATCTGCAGAGCAAGACTTCTCGAGGAACGAAAACAATGGCGACGGGATCATCCCTACGTGAGCATACATTACGCACTCTTTTCTTGCTTACTTATATTATAGGAGGCAATATTTACGTATTCTTGTACCCTTTCAGGGCTTTTACGCACGTCCAGTAAAGGGTGAGAATGGCCTTGATCTTATGACTTGGACTTGTGGCATTCCTGGAAAGCATGGGGTATTTGCAAACATTACTATCAAGCATTAGTTTTATTATTGCTATTATTTGCTGCTTGCTGTTGCTGTCCTAATACTTATTCAACCTTTCAATCATTGTAATACGTTATGCCTCATCTTATCAACGTCGACAACCTTTTCCATTAACCAGACACCTTGGGAATCAGGAGTATTTAAGTTGACTGTATCATTTCCAGAAGGTACGCAGATGTGTTGGATACCACAATATGTTGATATCAAGAAACTGGGTTGATGACAACAATATATTATTCAAACTTAAGATGCTTTTAATTCATATTTGTCTTTGTTCTTTCTACTCCTTGTACCAATGCCCATATTGCATGAATCGTTCGGATGTTGCTTACGTATCAATCAATTCCGTGTTCTCTTTTCTGTTTAGAATATCCAAGCAAACCTCCAAAATGCAGATTTACACCGCCATTATTTCATCCGAACGTTTATCCTTCAGGCACCGTTTGCTTATCAATTTTAAACGAAGAGGAGGCTTGGAAGCCGGCAATCACTATCAAGCAGGTCTGATGTTAAATTCGCCGACGGAGATTATGGATGTCAAGAGAAACATTCGATGTATATTATCGATGAACAGACTATTTCCATAATCTGCGTTGATACGAATTATTGCTTCTCCTTTAATTGTACTGATTCACATACTTGTATACGTTTATGCTCACACAACATTCATTCTTCGTCAATGCTATCGTTTACACACACCTGACTTTTTTGTTTTTGTTATCGGGATTAGATTCTTCTCGGCATCCAAGATCTTCTCAATGACCCCAATCCAGACAGCCCGGCTCAGTCGGATGCTTATATGTTGTACAAGTGAGTATTTGATGTTCTAGTATGCAGATACGGCATTCAAAGATTTATTCTTTTATTTGTGCTATAAAATAGGAAAGACAAGGCCGCCTATGAAAGAAGAGTTAGACAGCAAGCAAAGGAATACTCTGCGCAGTTATGAGAATTAATTCATGTTTTGACAGCTATGGTCTTCATTGTACAGTGGCTATATCATTTTGAAGAGCTTGCTTCATTACTCTATATCGGCAGCTATTAGAAGTGTACAGTGCCTGCGGTTTATGACAATCCTGATAGATTCTTCCGTTGAACAATTGATTTTTTTTATGCTTGTACATTTATGTTGGATTACATCGCAATACATTAATTTGCTTCGTATTGATTGTCAGTTTACAGTATAGTTTTAGTGAGAAGTAGACGTTCCTGGTCTATTTACTTGATCATGGACAACAAATGAATGTCAAAGATTAATATACGTATTATGTCGGAACGCAATGTTAATTTACTGTAACTTGAACTTTACCGTACGCGAGACGGGAACAAGCATAAACTTGTAAACTTTATTCAATTTGCCTGATGTATGTAAACCAGATACATTATTTATTTGCCCGTGACTCTAAGCTATCCGTATCAGAATTGCATTTTGAAGACTGATAACGACAGAGTAGAAAGCCTTTATTGCAGTTTAAAAAAATCACTTATGTAGCTAATTTGAAGGTCATAAGACAACGGGCATCCTGCCTTCACCTCGTTTTCTTATGATTAATTACTTACTCTCAACATTTTTTCTTAATTTGCTCCCTACTTCTTACGAAATTCGGGCCAATCATCCAATGTAAACTCAGGTAGATAGAGTCGAGGGAGTACAATTTATAATAAAGCATACAAACATAATTAACGATGTGGGTCATTCAATAAAGCCTGTTCAGATTTGATTTGATGCAAATTGCTAAACTGCCTTTCATTATAAATGAAGCATGAATAAATTCACTTAATTTCAGATGACATCGACACGTTCATTCCCAGTTATAGTAGACTTTAAAACAGTGCAGATTATGACAATAAAGCCAAGTGTCGATTTGGAAGAAATACTTAATGAAGACGTATGCTTGAATTTACAATATGTTACAGTCATGACAAAATTAATTAACAGGATATGTCTCGCCATAAAGTGTTATTTTATTTTTTCTAATGACGCGATGTAGATAAGTCGCCGTTAGAAAGCTTCTTTCAATTTTACTAATGTGCTGTATGTATTTTGTGACATTTATGTTAACACATATCATTTTCATACGCGTAACATAGGTACTGCCTCTTGCAGCTTAGAACGATAATGGGACCGAATATTTCACTATTTTTTTCAGAAAATACAACTGATTAGCTTCAAAACAATACAAAAATTATTGCAACTTACATAGTACGTACAGACACTAGAGATTTTCAGGAAAAAAAAAAGGAAGATTTTTCATATGTTTTACTCTGTCATATTAAAACTAGCTTTATCAAAGCTTGGAAATAAAGTCACATTAATGTCGTGTTTAAAACGATTAGGTAATAGATGCGAGGGGAGTGGTTTAGGTCCAGCGACCACAATCCCCAAGTTACCACTAGTATGGGTTTCCAAGATAACAAGTTGGGTATTTTAGGATAATGAATTTTTTTATATTTTATTAACCTGGCAGCAAAAGTTGAGGACTGACGTCACCCAAAGACGCTCGCATACCATTGTACGTTAGTTAACACGTACTTCAAAAGACCATAAGAAAGAGAAATCCCCACAGAGCGCGAAGGCAGGAAAACAAGTGGCTGATCTATTGTATGAATTGTTCTTGGCTGATATCATATCGCTTTACGTGATGCGATAATAAATGGATAATCAAAACGTTTGATAAAAAGGTTTCGACATGTGATTTTGACAAATAAAGAAAACCAACTATTTATAGGTAAAAAAAAAAGTAAAATAAAAATAAAAAAGAAACCACAGTCGATGCTTCTATTCGGCTTTAGCAAATGTAAAGATAAAGCCTATCCAGCCTAAACTTCTTGCTCATGCGCATCTACAATATCCGTCTTCCCTTTCCATTCAGTCATCGCCATCTTCGTCGTCGCTTTCAATTTCCTCAACAATCAAATTACAACTGGGACACAATACTTTCTCATCTCCTATGATCTTTGTCTTATCCATAGGATGAACAGTGCGAGGGTATGGTGATACGAGGACAAATTTGTATCCGTGTGTGTAATTATCTGGAGGCTTGGATGGTGAGGAAAAGCGTTGAAGGCCGTACGTATCGACAAATGTGTATATTGTCTGACGGAAAAAGAGTATGTGAAGGGGAGTTTGTTATAACAGAGTGATTAAAATAATAATACCATTTTTCCTTGACGATCAAAAGTTTGTCGCATATCGTCTCCCTCTCTTCTCTCCCAACACACCCCTGTTCACTTTCCGATCAAAATTTTGTCGCATATCGCCTCCTCCTCTCTTTTCCCCCAACACACCCCTGCTCACTTTCCGATCATCTAATAATTTCTGACAAAATTCGATAATTCTCCTTCAAAACCGTAAAATCCTAACACTAACCTCAAGGCTTTCCGAATCTCGAAACCGTCTAACAACTCTCTTTCCATCCGGGAATTTAAAACTCAATCTTGTAACCCCTTTATCTCTGTCTCCTGGTTCTTCCGGAAGACTTTCGACTGCCCATCGCCTCCATTGTTCTCTCTTCTCTTTCTTCTCCTTATACTCTCTCTCTTTCCGTTCCGTTTCTATTCGCATTTTCTCTTCTGCTATTCTTTTTGCCTCTTCCGCCTTACGAGCGCGACGATCTTTTTCTTGATCAGCACGAAGGGATGCATAATATGCATTGTCTTGTGCTTCTCGAAGAGCTCGCGTAGCTTCGTGTGCTTCGCGTTCAGAGCGGAGGCGGGCAAGAAGAGGCGTGTGGCGTTGGAGGGAACGGGTGAGGTTGACCAAAAGATTTTCGGCCGTCGAGAGACCTATGGAGAAGCGAGATAGTCGTTTGTAATAAGTCAATAGAGTGATGGATGAGAATTTCCAAGTCTTGATTTGATAATCTTGTGAATTTTATCAAATAAACAACAGTAGTAGATAATCATAAAATATTCTTTCTCATACCCTCAAGCTTATCAGAAAGGACCATATCCATTCTTCCAGTTCCAGGAATCTGCTGATACACAATGGTTGCAACAAATGGATATGTAGTTGCTCGAAGTTTATTACTCACTAAAAAAATCATAAATAAATAAATAAACGCATATGCAGATATAGGCGTAAACGACTTTACGGTCACATTTTGATATTTGACAAATATACCAAACATTTCTCTTTTCTTACGCATTTACTTTCCCCCGTTTTACCTTGATATGCCTCCGATTCGCGAACATTCCCTCCCCATACGATAAAGTCATTCTCTCTGAAGAAATCTATCAATTGTGGAGAAGTAAGAGTTTCACTTGAAGAAAGATTTAAATATAATAAACCACACAAAAATGGTAAAAGCGAATAGCAGTAAGAGTCAATTATAAATTGTGATCAATTAAACCTTAACAAATTATCGGCAAAGTTAACATACCTGTTAAATTTGTCTGTATTGTAATGTTCATCAGATTGTAATATTACAACTAAAAACTGATGATTTCTTTTTGCTTGATCCAACGCCTAGAAGCGAATCAGATACGATAAGCACAGAAAGGACATCCATTAGATGCGCGTAATCTCACTTAGATAACAAACAAAAAAAGACAAAGCATGGACCATCTATCAAAACTACAAGCTCTTGTATTTAATTACCATGATTCTGTCAATTCTCACATCCCATTTCTAGCTTTCATTTACCAACCTGTAAATAACCTCCAGCAAAAAAGTCGGGATGTCTCTGCCCATACTTCTCTTCAAACTCCCTCTTGAATTTCTCAGCCGCAACTCTCGGATTCTGCTGTACTCGCGTACTAGCATTCTGAGTTATCGTAAGTGGAGATACGAGAATGTAAAATACGGCTCCCAATATCGATTTTACTATAGACACGCAGGCATAGATAATATCCATGGGGCCCATATTGCTTTGGCCAAAAAGAAAATTTGTGGCAGCGGCGGTAGAGCCAAATATGCGTAGTAGCAAAGCAAGCGGGACTGAAGTGAGCGACAATAAATGATAAACAAGTAGTATTTCAAAGGATGGGAATTTGGGGCATTTGATCGTCAAATAATATTATTACCACGTGGGGAATTGAAAATATGAAATCACATGCCCTTCTTTGATACTGATAACGTTTAATGCTCTTTAGAGAACAACAGCCAAATGCCACAATTGAACATACAAACAAATTTCAGGATTAAAATTTACAAGTTGTACCACCCTTTATGCGTGGAGAGCATTGTGAGCATTATTCATTATTTAGTGGTCCTGTATTTATTTGGACGTTCTAAATTTAGCCCCGAATAAGCTTTATATTAATAATAAGATCTGCTTTGTATTTGTGTTCCTGCTTATGTGTGTACTATCCTACTTATTGGCGTCCACTTCCTTCCCAGGTTCAGATCAAAGCAAAAAACTTTAATAATTGGGTTGATTTACTTTGTCCCGTTAAAAAGTCCGTCGCTTATCATCAGTATTATTGTTCACGCATTGTTTAAAATGTGACAGAACCAAAAAGACAACCGACATTGTCTTTGTTTTTCAATGATTATTGAAAATAAGTCTGTTTTCTCGTACAACATGGGGGGGGGGGAGTTTTGGAATTGATAATTTCATAGTTTATTAAAGGCACAAGACGTTCGACGCCATTAACTTTGCAATTGACGTCAACCATCTAAGGCCCTCACTTATAGTCAATTGATCCTGTAATATTCTCTATTGCGGACAATATACTCGATCGTACCTGGTTTTCCGTTTTACTAATAAAGCTAAAAATGAGTTCAACGTTTCCCCTATTTCGTGGGGTAAACAAGTTATTTACATTTGTTTACGAGGTACATACACTGGATTTCGAATATTCAGGGAAATCCAAGCTTTGTCCACAAAACATGCACGTAACGAACGCACGGATCGGAAGATGTGTGGATATGAAAAGTACTCTCATCTCAACGTCTAATAAAGTCGAAATTATTTACGGAGAGGTAGCCGGAGGATTGAGTCTGTTCAGAATACCCACTGCCAGTCGTAAAAAATATTATCTTGATAAGGTAAAGCTCGTGGTAATGATGCGGGACAGTATAAACCGATTGCAAGTTACGTATCATTGCGAGCTTAATTACACATGGGTGGTGAGTTTTGTATGCACTACTTGTTATATTGGTCCAACTTGCTGATAAACATTTACATCCTCAAATTACTTGAAGTAATGTTGTTTGCTAATGCTAATATTATTTTGTAAATAAATCTGTATCTGACTTGCATTCCAATGTAGAATAAGCCGAGAAGTAGTGAAAATTTTATTTTAGAGAACACGAGGAGGAAACGAAGGCAAATTACATCCGAAACTGAAGTGGTGTTGAATGAAAAACGTTCTCCTTAATATAAAGCCAAATTCATGACATGTGACAAATTCTTGAAGATTCATTTATTGGAATAAAAAGCTCCAACAAATTAGACAACCACATCAATATCTTTAATCCCGAAGATGATGGTACGTGGGCACAAAAGGGGAAGAAGAGCCAATACCACATGGGCTAATACAATGCCAAAAACGGAGAGGAATGGAATCACTACTGAAAAGGGAGTATAAGAGACTCCAAATTATATATTACATTTTGTACATGTAAAAGTTTTTTAAAATAATTTTTCGCTAAAATTTACAAATCGCCAAATCACCTTGTATATGTATGAATCCCGTTATACTGAAGCACTATAGCACCGGCCTCTTCGGTATAAGGGGGTTCACCTTATTAAGTAAATTATTATTATTATTAGAATTTGTTAGATTTATTCTCATACGCATTCTAGCCCTTAAACTATAATATCAGTTTCGAATGGGTTGCAATCAAATATTTGTTTTGAATTTTTTCTTTGATAATAAGATGACAACAACAATTATAATGATAAGTAAACTTATACATCTTGTTAAGCCCTATCATTCTGCAGTTATAGATTGTGAACAAAAAACTTAATGTTTAAAATTATATGCTTTTTTATCTTTGTGATCAGATTTCTGCTGAACTTACATAATAAAATCAAAACAAATACATAATATTGGTAGAAAATACATCAGTAAATATCTTATACACAGAATCTATTTCCATTATTAATAAGTGATTTTTCTTTGTTTAGATATTCCTCGAGAATTTTGGTATTATTTATTTTAAAAATGTGTCCAACCCAATAGAATGTCTGACAAAAATAACAATACCAAACTTCTAATATGGGGTAGACTGCAACAAAACCAGACAAAGTGAACATTTAGTCATGTGAGCTAAAGGAGGCTGATGTGGCAGGAAAATGAACTAATTTAGCTGATAACATTTTGGTGAGGCTTTGCTTGTTTTATAGCTGTGGCTCATGCCCAAATCCATAAACTAAATTTTAGTGACATTTTTAGACCTATTGCTATGGCTACGCGAGTGTGACTAGCATTCATGTATAAAAGCAAGATGAATTCACATTCACCAAAGCCAAAAACGCTTGCTACAACATATTTTCAAACTGTACAAAAAGATTGTACATGGTGCGAGCAAAACATTTGCACTATTCAAAAAAGCTTTTATTCAATAAAAATGGTTTGTTCTAGTCATTTTCTACATGTGCAGGCAAGAATGCTAACCACGCTTCTATTTGCAGAAACTCCTGCACAAAGTTGCAAAAGCTTTTCTGCCTTTGCTACCTGTCAGTTGGTTGTTTACCAACCAGATCAGTTCACATGTGGTTTTGACCATTGCATGCTTCCTTTCCTATATCAACAACTGCCAACAAACTGCTGCACATAGCGTGGTGGTCAACAAATTCAATTGCATTGAGGAGAGCCTCTGCAAAATACGAGATAATCTTAGGTGGTTCAAACCAAATGACAAACATTGCTCTCCGAAACCAACCAAATTATACGTGGGAAGCGTTCTAAAACTCTGGAACGAGTTTAAACGGATCATTGATGCAAAGAGGAAATTGGACAACGTTAGTTGGTCCAAAATGTATCTCAAGGTTAAAAGCGAGATCGAAGACCTGAGGAAGGGCAGCATTGGAGTTTCTACATTGGAGAACTTTTACAAACGGAAAATGAATCCCAAACCCAAAACCTTAAAAGTGATAGTGTCATGGATAGAAAATGAGAGGAGAGAGTATGACGAGGAGAATTACAAAATTAATAGTTGAGCGAGCCCAAAGAATAGGGACAGTTATCGCCGTTCAAGGCAGGTCTAGGGGCCGACTGCTTCTCTCCCTTGCAAGCTCGCCCAACGTGTTTATTGATCGTTTATGCAATAAAAATCAAGCTGATGTAATCTCCACGTGACTCATTTGTTTAAATTTTCCCATCCCACTTCATCGACGTGTTTCGCTTAATAACTTGTGTTCTAACTGTAACGTGCTTGCAATCGTATTCTACTGCCTTGCAGTCGGTTTACTTCTTATGCGTCACAACAAACAGCGAGATACAGCATGGAGCTTCAGAAAGTTTTGAACAAAATAATCGAGGCAAACCCAAGCCTAAGTTGTCCCGTACAAACTGGTTTTTCTGAGCTTGCAAACTGTTAAGTGCAATGGTAGCACAGTCGGTGCCTCTCAATACTGAAGAGAGGTTTACACTGCCATAACCCATTGCATAAGGCTACGGTCGCACAGTTTGCAAGGGTTGGTTAAGCGCAATGGTAGCACAGTCGGTGCCTCTCAATACTGAAGAGAGGTTTACACTGCCATAACCCATTGCATAAGGCTACAGTCGCATCAACCTTCCTCAGAGTGTAGACTTCCGCCACTATCATGTCATGTTCTGTTTGTATGAAAAGCTCTGCTAGCAATCTTTCTGTTCTTTTATTACATGGGTTTTAGCTTTCCGAAACACAAAGATCCTGTATCACATGGCTATTACAGTCCTTCAATCCGGTGCCCTTGGAATTTTATCGATTTTTAAATCGGAAAACGAAACATATTGCAGTCAGTGGGTATCTTTCAGCACTTTCACATGTCTTGGAGATGTCAGATGACATGTCTGAAGAAAAGAAGGTCTTGTTTGGAGAGATCCAACAAAAATGGAAGGTGAGAATACCTGTATGAGTGTGCGTGCTGTCTTTTCTTTTAATGAGTTGTTTCCTTATATATGCATTACAGGACGGCATGTTCAACAGCGACTGGACAGTATATGCGGCAGAACGGTCAGCACTATCATCTGTCAAAACAAGCATCTCCATCCAGAAAGACTTCAATAGTGAAGTTTTGTCTCACTGCACTAAGGTAAGAATTTTTTTGAAAATTTTCAATGTCATCCTGCATCTAATCCATGATTGACCACTGTGTTATTAGAAGCAGAAATATGACCCATCGATGCCAAATAAACCAGTGATCAGGGTCGACATGGAAGGATTGTCAGTTAGTTTACCCATTTTTTGATTCATTTCGCCACATATCCTGCACTGCAATAACTTTCTCCACTGTATATGACCAATAGATACCCTCAGATATCATTCGAAAAGAAAATTAGGTTCGCTGTGTTATGGCGAGCTGATCTGATGAATCAGATAAGTAAGTCACATGATAAAATCTTCCTCCATAGTCAAACAAACCCACAATCGGCAC
>CAJVPI010001020.1:0-17873 GCA_910592345.1 Paraglomus brasilianum
GGAAAATTTAAGGAGTTATTATTATGTACGTTTAGATGATACAACCGGTAGGATACTTTTGCACGTTACTGTAATTAGATCAAAATCTTCATAATCTATGGAATATTAATTTGTAACAAATCTCGCAAACGCGTCATTCATATTAATATGGAGCGTACCACACACTTGATATTAGTGTAGTCTTGAACATATTGCCTGGTTGGTAGAGGTGGAGAAACAATTGGCAGAGTGACTAACTCTGTTGGTGTAAATTTTCATGATGAAATCGTTGATTGCCAGGTTAATATTAATTACGCATCTTAAAACCTGTAACTTTTGGCGGAGAAATTAGATGCCTAACTATGCCTAACTCTGAAAGTAATAGTAAGGGATCATTTTTGCTTAATATGCCCAAGGACGCGGATTGTAAGAAATAGCTCAGAGACTTATTTAGAGATTGACTCACAAACAACTTTAGCGAGTAATTTCCCACAAACTCCCTGAGGCTAGACCTCGCGAATAAACCTTTGACTTTCACTGAAACTCTTCGACCCGAATTATACGAAATATTTCTTGGTTACACACATCATGATACCATCTATCTTTTTGAATCGAACGGGCTTTCTGAGAAAGAACAAAATAATGATAACGTTAATTTTTGATGCTATCGCTAAGTTATAATTGCTCTGGTTTTCGAGAGAGCCATCCGCAAGTTTTCTTCCTAATAGATGCTTGGGCTTTGATGCTTTGAACGTTAACGTTAATGCTAAATGGATTTTCATACCAATTATAATACCTTTTCAGGGGCTGTGGCACAGAATCTGGCTGTGGTACAGAATCTGGCTACCCCAAATATGGCATTGTACATTAACATGTGATACTGAGATTAAGTGTGCAATCTGATCGATTTATCAGTTCATCCCACAAAATTCTATTAGTTCAACATACAGTATTAGTATGTTACGCAAGCCGTACGGAGGACTTTCATTTTCTATCGGGTGAGACAAAAAAGTAAAATCTGTTCCAAACCAATTCTTTAACTGCGAGAATAGCCCTTTCCATCAATTTTTCGAGATATGGTTTTTTGCTACTAACAAAAATACGCCCGCATAAGTTATGGGTTTTTTGTGTGGGCGATAAAGTAATCAATCCATTATTGGTAATATCGTTATCAAATGGAAAATCTTGTGACATATCTGATAAAAATCGAGTAAGGTTATCAGATTGTCGTAACCAGTAATATTATTCGTCAGTGGTATGGCTGCTTATAAATACAAAAGGCGTCCTGCAAATTCTCTTGAATTATCTTTTCCACAACCAACATGCTACGACAAACTGTTTTAAAGAAGGCCGATTTGTTTGCTCAATCTTTCACGCAGCCAGCCAGGTTTGCTCTTACAAGGTCCTATCATGAGAAGGTACCTGTTGTTAAAACAAAGCGTTTTGTTAGGCACTGGCCCATTTACGATTCAAGAATCTAAATACAACCTTGCCATTTTAATTTCAGGTAATCGACCACTATGAACGCCCTCGTAACGTGGGTTCACTTTCGCGAAATGACCCAAACGTGGGCACCGGTCTTGTAGGAGCGCCAGCTTGTGGTGATGTAATGAAGTTACAGATAAAGGTTGACAACGAAACTGGAAAAATTATTGACGTCAAATTCAAGACGTTCGGGTGTGGTTCCGCCATCGCTTCATCTAGCTATATGACCGAAAGGGTCAAGGGAATGTCGATTGACGAGGCAAGCAAGATAAAGAATACTGAAATTGCTAAAGAATTGTGTTTGCCACCAGTCAAGTTACATTGTTCAAGTAAGTCCATATGATATATTATCAATGCAACTTTAACAAGGTATGATGTTGACAGTATGATTTCTACATATAACAGTGCTTGCCGAAGATGCCATCAAGTCAGCCATTAAGGATTATAAATCGAAGAGAGCCCCACTAAACTAATTCTGCAGAATATACTGTTGCCCGTGCTACATTACAAAGTCTAAATTTATTCATAAGGCTTTCAATCGCACCTTAAAAGTTTCAGACCATATTTTTATAGAAGAGGTTATTTTTTAATTGTCTTTGGCGAATAAACATTCTCAAGGGCAGTTTTCGAACATTTGTACATAACGTAGTTGTAGTTACTAATAATGTCTTTGCAGGAAGTTAATAGTCAACAAGATTACATTATAGGCTTCTCTTTTTTTGTGTGTTCTTTTCGCAAGCAGTTAAAAAAAAAAGATATAGAATAAATAGTACATGAAACTATATTGTTCGGTTGATGTGACATGAACTAGTCACATTCCCGATTCTAATATAGTCTCTACCTATCCATTCCATCAATTTTTGCTACATGTTCTCAGTAATCTGGATACTCTTGCCTAATAATAGTGATATATCAATGAAATTAACGACAATTCCACAGATATTTATCACAACCCACCCATGAATGACCAAAACATTACCTTAATCTCTTATTCGGCAAATACCTTTCAAATTCTTTACTCCAGTTGACAAAAAACCTCCCAATGGCATCAAAATTCATCGGCTGATTTCCTTCCGGAAAACCCTCATTTTGTTCGCGCCAAAAATCTCGATCGCAATCCAAATCAAACCGCTTACGGTCGATATCCTCCCATACTTCGGGCGGAATTGGTTTCGGCTCAAACATTGTTTGAATGTTCTCCTCCGCCACATATCGGGGAGAACCATCATCGCATAAACAGTTGTAAAACGGTTGATAACGACCTCTCTCAAGGTCATCCACATGCTAAAAAAAAAAAAAAAAGAGGGGGGAGGGGGGAGATAAAAAAGAGCAGATATGTGGATGGAGTTACGAGTGTGAATGGGAGTGGGAGTGGGAGTTGGGTATGGAGTGGGAGCAGGCGATGGAGTAGGCGATGGCTAAATTGATGGACAATAACTATTGCAATAAATATCAACAGGCGCAATTTACCATTCGTAGAATCCAGTCTTCCTCTGCAACGCATTCTGGAATCGTATCGGTCAAAAAGCTTAAAACATAAAGGAGTTTTTATAAAACGATAAAACACACGTTAATCATATCAAATACCTTCATCATAGCCATATATGACACCTGTATATCGAAACCTTTTGTGGAAAAACACCATCCCAATCTCAAACACTGGTCCTCCTTTTCTATCCCCTATATCCTCTTCACCTTCGCCGACATTATGACGTTTCCTCCTCATAACCCTATCGCTGCCCTTGTCATACTCTTCTCTAATCTCCTGCAAATCATTTCTCAACAGTTCCGGCCTATGAAATCCTACGAAATTCAGACTTCCAGCAACAACTGCATCTTCTGGCCACATATGCTTTAGCAATTCCAACCAAAGATTATAAATCTCTACAGGCTCGTGCGGATGTATCACAAGTAGTTGAAATAATGCAGAGTATAATACTTCGTGGTCATTTTGTGTTCTACGAAAACCATTAATGATGTTGTGTAGTACTCGTGCGTACACTTCTAGAGGATACGGAGGTCGGAGATCAAAGTTAATAAATAAGAGTCCAAAAGACATGCTCAGCATTTGTGAGACTTCTGTTCGTGACATTATTTTTCCGTTGTTAAATAGATCGATGAAAAAGTCGGCGTCGGTAGTTGGGGATGTGAAGTGTAGCAGATAATGTTGTGGTGTTGGAAAGAGTGATACTCCATTTACATTTACTCTCATACATAATTCGTGAAAAATTATCGCCAACGAAATGGGAATTCCTCTTCTCGTTTCGAATACTTTGTCTATTAGACTATTTGATGGATTGTAGTATCGTTCGACATTACCGCGAAAGTCCTTTTGTCTGCAGAAAAAGTCGACTAACGCTTTACATTTATCTTCATCTGAGAGAGTTTCATTATTAGGAGATATTTGCTGGATAAACTCGGATGCAAGAGAATTGAATTTAAAGTCGATGTCTTCCAATTCTATAGATGGGCTACGGAACATGGCCAACATCGCGAATCCTTTCCAAATAGGAAAGTCGATTGTCCCTTGCTTCAATGCATCCCATTGACCGAGTATGTATCGCTTACGCACTAGCTGTAAACATCGTTTCGCGTAAAACCTTAATGAATAGTCCCACTAGCAGAACATTTAAAAAGGTGGAATGAAAAGAGGGGTGAAAATTTAATTACGTGTTAATAACGCATCGTCAAAATAAGTGATGATTAACACCGCATTCCCTTATAAATTACTGCAATTTTTACCAAATTACTTTTGACAATGAGCATCAAAATATCGATACAATCCGATTCGAATGTCGATATTTCAGCCATGAGACGTAAGTGCCCACTCGATTGTTCCAGTAAATTTTGTAAAAGATCGAGCACATTGCGATCCGTACGATGCCGAGTGCTATAAACATCTTTCCACCCAAAGTATTCTGTAGGCGGCTTATTCTTCCAATGCCGCCATCTGAAAAGAAGAATGTCGAATAAACAGAGAAATAAATGGTGTTCAAGACGTGATGGACAAGTGCTGTATATGTTGACGCTCTCTTACCTCTGTGTGCATAACCTCATCCAGAATGTGGGCTCTGACGCGAGTCTGTTGAAATCTTTTGAAACGCAACTGCATCGTGCCAAGGACTTTGCTTTAAGTGAGAATTCAAATGAGAATCAATGAGAATGGTGGTAATGGAGTGACGAATGACAATAACGTGATAATGGTGATAACAGTGACGAGTACTGGTAACAATAGATGTCGATATCAACATAGACATCGACATTGACATCGACGCTGGCGTTCAATGCTGCCGATACAGGTACTTGAACCGGGTGCCGACGCTCAACTCGATTAAAGAGTCACGGTCTATAATTCAAATATTGTTCGTTTTGGCTCTTTCTCTCTCATTCAGCCCAGTCTTGCGGGCATGCTATAATCCTATTGTTTCATCCTCGCAGGTTGTTTTTCAATTACCTGGTAAGTACTGAAATATCTCTAATATACAGTCTTCAGGTAGTCTTGGTATACGTCTCTGAGAACTATTATCATTATATCTGTCGCTATTCAGGTTTTCTGTCATAACCAACGACAGTAGTTGGGTGTGTATATATTACAATACAAGGCCTGGAACAATCAAATAAGCGATAAAATGGGATCGTCGAATATTTAATGTCAATCTGTACGATGCATAACAAACGCCATCCGATAATGACTTGGAAGATGAACTCACTTGAAATAGCGAGTGATGATGATTATTATTACTTAATCCCGGATCAATGGTGGATCTGGGACAATTAGTATTTTTGATTTTAGGGGCGTAAAGCCGAGGTTAAGCTTAGTAAGATGACGTCATCCAGTGGGAAGATGATTAATATTTATATTATAGCAAACAACAATGATGATATAACAATGATACATGGAATTCTGGGTATTGTAGAGTAAAAGGTTTTTGTTGGGATTTATTGTTTGACGTTTCAAAATTGCCAAATTCTTCATCGTACAGTTGTTGTCGCCTCATTTCTTTATTCAGCCATCGTCCCGCTTCACCCGCATATCGTTGTTTCAGAGAGGGAACAAGTTTAAACAGCAACAATATTAATAATCACAAAAAAGTCAATACACCAAGATCATGTGACGAATGGCTGTTGTGATAACAAAAATTCGAGGAGCACAAGGAAGAAGTTTATCCAACCAAAAAAAACCTTGGATATGTACTCACGGTCTTCTGCTATTTGTTCCCCTCCCCTGCGTCGAAAACGGATAAATTAATTGCAGTAAAAATACCCATTGTAAGAAGGTTTGAACTTGGACAAAAAATTTACCTTCCCACGGGAAAAAAAGGGTACAGACGGAATCCGTTCAAGTAAAAGGTCAAAGTGGTCGTCGTTGCTGTATCGGAATAACTGACAAGTACATGCCATACCAATCTCCCCAGCCCCTGTTGTCCACTCGCTCACTCATTGTTGTCATACAAGGAATCGCCACCTTGCATAATGTCCACGTGTATTACCATCAAAAGAAACCCATTTCGACCAAGCCAACCTGCTTATGCTCGCACAAGACTTACCATCTCGCATAATGTAAACCACTAAATACCCTAGAAGTACAATTGCTGGTGGGACAAAAATTGTTATTCGGCGTTCTGATGACAAATGCGGGAAACTTTACTGATAATATCGAGTCAGAATTTCAGCTTAAATACAAAACAGGGGTACACCTCCCATACGTATATAACCAGTGAAAATTTTTTCATTCTGAACAAAAAAAATTTTCTTCCTCGCAAAAGAAAAAATTTTTTCCAGGTTTTCTATTCCCGTTCGCTCGAGTACCAAAAAAAACGACATCAACAAGAACCACATATTCTAATACTCGCACTAGCATGTCTGTAAAATTGTTTGTTGGTGGCCTACCGTGGTCTACAAATGATAGCGATCTCCGTAGCAAATTTGAAGAATACGGTCAAGTTGAAGATGCCGTAGTTATTCGCGACCGTGAGACTGGTATGACACTAGGATATATACTGGGATAATTTTTTTTCGTAACGGCTGCTTCGTGTTGAACGGAACTATCAATATACTCGTATCATCACAGCAAGAATAACTTTCAGTTATATCTTGTATATCTATCTCCTGCTCGCTCCATCGAGACGCAAGTCGTCGTCCTTTCTCTCTTGTGTCTCTTCTTATCTGTTTTAGCAACACAAATTTCGCGAGAATTCCAACAACACGTGTGTGTTTCGAGGAAATAGTCTCATAAGCGAAACGTCGCAGTTGCTGAGACTCTCTTATTACTTCCTCCTCCTTCCCTTCCATCGTTTACCCATATTCTGTGTCTCGTTTGTGTGTGCGCGCGATGACTATTGTTTCATCAACAGGATGATGTTGCTATTGTGATGTGACGTGTATTATATAAGATAATATGGGAGAAGGATATGTGCGCGTGTTGTTATTGAACAAAAAATGTACCGCTTTTGCTCCTACAATTTAATATGTTCGTTCGGTGTGTGTTATTTGATGGTACGGTTCTTTGACGTATGAAGGTCGTAGTCGAGGATTCGGATTTGTTACCTACTCAACGTGAGTATTAAGCTTGCTATTATCGGTTATCGGTTATCGGTTATCGGTTATCGGTTATGAGTTACGAGATGACGATTATGGTTGTTAACCTTTTATCTTTTATTCATCTAGTAATGAAGAGGCTGAAAATGCCATCAATGGTATGAATGATCAAGACTTTAATGGTCGAACAATTAAGGGTATGCTCCTGTTGTGATATATGTATGACATTCAGATTGTTATAGCGCATGGCAATAGCAATATTCACGTTAATATCAATTATCCCCCTTCCCTTTGCAGTCGACCGTGCTTCTGAGCGAATGAATCAGGGTGGTGGTGCTCCACGCTCTGGCGGATTTGGCGGCGGCGGCGGCGGATTTGGCGGTGGCGGTCGCGGCCGTGGTCGTAACGGCGGTGGTAACGGCGGTTATGGTGGTGGACGCAACGGTAATGGTGGTGGTGGTTACGGTGGTGGCGGCGGGGGTTACCGTTACTAAGATCGCTTCCACCCAAAAAAGAAGAAAAAAAAAAAAGCCTACGAGCCCATTCAGCTGATGTAGTGCGATAATGATAATATTATATAATCATGACTCTCTTGCTCTTGCTGTCGTCCTAGTCTTGCAATATTTTAGTACAATATTATCTCTTATTTTCCCTTCTCCTTTGCCTTCTTATTCACTCCCCTTTATGTTTACTTTTTCTTCGAGTGTCCGTCTTGTTTGCCTATTAACCTCGGTTGGTTGTCTGGTGCTCCTTTCGAATGTTCAAAGTTATGCGGTTGAAGCGTGTTCTTGTGGCCTGGATCATGTAGAGTGTTTCTTAATCATGTCATTAAGAACCCTTCTTTTTTAAATGGCTCTTTTCTTAGACATCGCACTAGGTTCTCATAGTTCGTTTGATAGCATAATATATAATTTGTTACGCTTGCATAGTTTCTGCTTCACATGCTTTGTATAATTTCAATGGTGCCTAAATTTATTTGTTCTTATACAACCTGTATATAGACGTTCACTTTTTTATATTAAAATTTTATCAACGCTCCAAAATGCGCAATTGACTTTATTTGTTGTAACTGATAAATTATTGACTGCTTTGCTTTTCTAATAATGGCGTGTATAATATGTTATGCGTATTTCAATCCACTAATATGGGACACCACATTATTACAATCGATGCAGGATTAGGTATTGTAATCTTCAACGTAGTTTGCTGGAAAGTGTCCACGCTTTCCGCTTATTATTCCTAAAGAAGCCGTATAAGTAATTGGGGTAGACAGAGCCAAAAGGTGACCATTGAAACATTTGATAAAAATCCCAACCTTCAAACCATCCCTCTCCCGCATCTCTACTAGTCACTTCGATAATGTCATTTTCATTGAAAGATATTTCATCTGCCGATTGAGCGACCCAATCATAGATAGCTCGAACTATATTATACGTCGAGCATTGATAGTTAGACGAGAAGTAATACTGCACGCAAGTATGCCAAGCATGCCAATGGGAGGATATACTCACCAAAGTCACCAACTGCAGTTATGGTTGTTTCAGTCTCATCTACTGTATAAGATGCTGGAACCGAATCCTCCACGTCCATGTCTATATAGCTTGCTGGTACTAAGCCTTCGTTCCCATTTGATGAAACCTGTTCCCGCATGGAATGTTAACAAAAAGCAGAATGGATACATACAGATGGATCACCTAAACCTTACCATTACCCAACCAGAATCATCTATCAAGAGGGAACGTTAGTTTATAAGGAATATGTCTATACAGCGTGTATAAAGCAAATAATAAAAACTACTAACCAAGTGTATATATAACTGTTACAATATCTCCTTTCGATACGTGCAACTCGTCTGCATTTCTCGGTGTATAACTGTACAAAACTACTGCCCTATGAGTTTCGGCTGGAGCAGACGATGTATTCGGTGATGAACTGGATGATCTAGCATCGTCTTATCATAATAGATGTGACCATGTCAGTAACAAAATCATCTTTGAAATGTGCACACTTAATGAAAGCAGATTAAAGCAGTTATTGACAGATTACCTGATACTGTCCCATACGACGAGGTTGTACCCACGAAGCTCATGCTTGCGATTGGCCCCCTATTTATCTTACCCATTTCCTTTGTGCAGTTTAAGGGCACCTTCATCTCGCACTTTGCATGACAATTGTATCCACAATCTGTTGTTCCATACAAAGGTCACTCAACATGCATCCGATAATTCAGACCATAGCACACGGTATACCCACTTTTACACGCAAGTCCTTGCTTCAACCCCCAGACGTTCATTGCACACAAGTCACATTTCGCGGGTATTGTGAAAGCTGCGGTCTTGAACTCGTGCGGTATTTGATCAGGTCCAACGTCTAGGAATTAAAAAGTGGGGGGTTATTTGGGGAGTTATTTGGGGGGTTATTACAAATCTCAATCATTGAAACGTTTGGTCATAATGTATATCTGCCTTACCTCCAATCGCTTCGATGATTGCATTTATCTCCGTTTCATAATTTGTTTGCATTGTCCTTAGAACGGTCACCTCGCGTATATATTCCAACATGTTCTGTTTTCAAGCGAGATGCACGTATTTGAGTGTCTTGTAAGTTACTCGGATATAGTAAAGATAAATAAACGCGTTTACTTTCTCACTTCTATCACAGTATCTGCGTCACCGAGATTTGCGTTGGTCGAGTATGCCTCTTGTAGCGATTGCATGCCTTCGATGTCTCTCTCTTTAATATCGATGGTAGCATTGATAGACGCCAGTTGTTTCCGTGCCCTGACGAGCTTATTGCTTAAATATACATGTGATATATCGTCCACTTGCAAATCTTCCTATTCAAATAAATGTCATGTTAAAAGCTACTGCACGCAAGTCTTGGCCTTTTCGTTAAATCTACTACATACATTGTCATCTGCATTATGAGATGATTCAAAGTCAAAGTCGGGCGGTTCTTGCCAGTCTCTTTTGTTGAATTTGATAAACAATTCCGAGTCTGCGGCTTCGTCGACTTCTTCTAATGCTTGTTTTATGACTTCTAGATGTTGTTCCGAATTCGACAATGCAGATACTTCAAAATCTACGTATTCATCCCAGATATACTTTACCGCCCGTACTCTACTCTCGTTAAGCTCTTGCATATGCTATTATTGTACAAGATAGTTAATTCTTTGGGTAACAGAATACCGCACACACTAGTGCAATAAAAGAAAACTCACGTCCAATATTGCCGGTAGATCAGTGAGACAATGTTTTTTCTTTTGTGCATTGGCAACACGTAAAGCCAACAGATAAAAATTCTGTGTTGTTTTAAGGACATGTCAGTTACAAGATAGCTGAAAGAAACTCTAGCAAGGAAAACCATTTTTACTCACCTTGCTGATATTCCTTTCGATTATATCATGTTGGTGCTCTTTCCGTAACTACTCGTCAAAGAAACACGATCAATGCTATTTGTTTCAGTTCAACATCGTAGTATATATAAGACGTACTTTCTCTAATGTCTTCTCATCTTGCGCTTTATCGAGTTTTTGTTGTGCTTGCAGAACTTCCGTACATCTTTCATCGTAATTGGCCTTTGCCTTTATAAGAAAAAATTGTCAAAACACTATTTACAATACTAAGCACGCACAGGCTGTAGCGCCGTTCTAACCTTTTGCTTCTCGGCATAAATCTTGTCCCGATCAGATGCAAGTTTAGCAGCAAACGCAGAATGCTAGATCAGAGAATAATTAGTAAAGGATTAGACATCGTTCAGTTACTATTGCATCTTGTTAGTGTTTATAACTCGTATAAATTGTCTTGCCTTTTTCCGTGCCTCTTCTTGTTTCAAAATGAGTGATTTGATCTCATCGAAAATAATGGTCGAAAGTTTCTCTGAGAATTCCGCTCGATCTTTTGCTATGTTCTCAGTCTCTTGTAATATTACCGCCCACGCCTTGACGAATGTGCTAGTCAAAGTCCAAGAACGCTAATACATAAAAAGGTCCACTTGAGCGAGAATCGAGTTTGTTATATATAATTTACCAACCTGGATTCTGTAGAAGCATCATATTCTGGATCCCTTGGCGAACCTGTAGCATCACCCACAGACAGACCAATAACTTTCCTGTCTTTTTTTACTGTATGTTTTTTTGCAAAGGCTTCGAGTTTACTAGCATACTCTTTTTCTATTGCTGCCCTCTCTTTGATAAAATCGCGGAATTCGCCAAGGAATTGAATGCCATTCTGTACAAATTGATTCACTATGGATATTTGATCCTAGAATTGAAAATAAAATGTGTCGAAACAAACTAGTTATTACATCTATGCGCTGTTCTATGGACAAAGCACGACCCAATGCTACATATAATGTGTAGTTTTTCCAGCAGGAAGGACAACGTCTATCATATGCAAAATAGATCGTTTGGTTTGTATAAGCTATAAGACTGAAGAGAACTCACGCAATACCTTGAGTTCAGACCCAAAACTCATTTTTGTTCCCTTTGTAGTTGTAATGCAGCCTCAGAATATGTAATTGAATTCCAAAAGTGCGATTTATGGAAGGGAGTTAAATACTGTTTACCCCCCATATTAATATGGTAACATGACATCAAGTAGGGAGTATAGTGTTGAATTTATTTCCTTACCAAATTAATTCTGTTCCGAGATTTGGCTGTGCTCTAAATCTCATATCCGTCAAGCAACGTTGCTGAGTAAACAAGCGGCGACGTTAATTCCGTTGATATAAATAGTGATTCCATGGGACAAAGTTACTATTAAAATCACAGCGATATTCGATGGCTTTGGTCGTAGTATTTTTACGTGATAGCATTGAACCCTTATAATTAAAGTTGCTATCGATACAGCGTCAGAATCAAGCGTCTACCAAATCACATTTGAAATCGATCGTTTGTTTTTGCATATATATTTTTTCCAGCTTATTATTACAGTCTGATCGTTCTTGACATTTATTTACCGATATATATATCAATGGCCAAAGCTACGCCAACTTTAACTAAACTCCATAAATATGAGTCGAGGTTGAATTAGATGGCACGTATCAGATAGTTGCAATGTTGTTAGTAAACAACTAGAAGAGTCGTCTTGAAATATAGCCTTCTCACAATATTTTTAGAATCAATATTTTGTGACATTATCAGTAAAATGACAAATCTATTAATAACGGGATCACCGAGAGCATGGGTTAACGCGACATGTATATCAATGATCGAAACAATTATTTATTCTCAGGTCTTTGTTATTAATAGTCATTACTTAATTATCGCGGCTACCAGGAGAATTTTTAAACTTATCACAAAGGCAGACAGTATAACATAGGATCTTTCAGTAATCATTCAGCAAGTTGCGTTAAAGGAAAGGCACGCGAATTGAGTTTTCGAGGTCTTTATTTAGGCGCACATTAACATGGGTGCCCCCTAGTTTACTGTGCTGTAAAGGCACGCGAATTGATGTTGCAAAAATAGTAATATAATAATAGAAATAGTCACGGGACTGTATAATATTTTTGTTCCTCAACAGTTGTCCAATCAAAATCACACCAGATCCATCATGCTGTAATAGTACCTTGCTTTGTTGTCTCATGGATCGAAGGTCCATCGGAACTGATCAGATACAATATACTAGATTAGTAATAGACCTCGAAAATGCTTTTAGATCGCGGGCCATTAAAGACCAACTTCGTGCCATATTGAGGGTTCCTCGCTTGTTAGACGAGCAGCCTTTCCCAGAATTTGTTAGCAGCGCTTTTGTCAGACTTGCCGAGTTTTTTGCAAAGCTGG
Source organism: Paraglomus brasilianum (assembly GCA_910592345.1). Taxonomy (NCBI): domain Eukaryota; kingdom Fungi; phylum Glomeromycota; class Glomeromycetes; order Paraglomerales; family Paraglomeraceae; genus Paraglomus; species Paraglomus brasilianum. The sequence goes on from CAJVPI010001020.1 coordinate 12,785, forward strand.
ACGATAGATCATTCCAGCGTAGAATGTTTGCTAGTTCGCAGACTGAAACCAAAGATTTACAAAAAGCTGGCTATCAGTGGGAACAGCTAATATTTAATTACAATGTCACCCGTTATTTCATTTACAAAGTGTTCAAACAAAGCGACAAGCATTTTGTAAAGAACATTAATGTCGACAAGATAGTTATGACGATATTCATTATACTCGGAAATCAAAGCAATGACCCCATTGCGCGTTCTCTGACACTCAGGTGAGCGATTGATAATCGTTCACATTATCTTCGTGTTTTGTCGATTAAGAAAGATTGCGCCATTTTCTATTAGAACGCTTGGTTGCCTTTCTCCTTTATTGACGGAGCGTCTCAATGTGCAACATGGGTAAGAGCAAGACAAGTTATGCTGTTGCTTCCTTAAGTGAATCTACTAAAGAGTATACAACAACTCGTATAGCATAATACAGCGATTGGATTCGCATGTGTTAATCGAAGCGAATGCAGCTATATATGCAGCAGATAATATTTGCTCCAGATCAGAGACGTTCTCAACGATACTGTGCGAGAAACTGGCTAATATGGTTAGAGGTTAGTGGCTTTTCACGCTGGTTCGAGTTTGTGGTACTTTTGCTGACAGAGGATGATCTATTTGTGCAGCGGATCACGTGTCCCTCACCATAAAATTGAAACTCATTCGAGTATTTAGACACATGCATTGGAATCTTGATCTTGCTCATAAGGTCAGATAAACTTGTGTCTTTGTATTTAATAATTCATCAGCCATAATCGGTACATTTGTCTCTTATCCAGACGCGTGCGATATGTATCGATCTGCTGGATGACTACATATCAGAGGACTTTGTTTTGACAATATTACAAACATTGACGTGCCTATCTAGCAAAGCGCTTATTAATGGTGCTTCACAGGTGTTGATATATATTATATCTTTATTTATTTATATTTACTTTTTAGGAACTTTATTATGAATTCCTAATTTTGAACAGGTTTCTAATAATAACATATTTGTAACAGGTCGAGTTATTGTTCGAGTATGTGCTCGGTGATTCAAGAGAGAAAGTTATATCAAGAGGGCTTACCGATCTAACAATGCTGGCTCGTAAAGATGTGACATTTCATACGACACATGCATTAGTAAGTAATATTACGAATTAGTGGCAACTAGGCAAATAATTGTATTAATTATTTATTACGGTGACTACAGAAACTGCTGGATATTATCAGTACCGCGGCTGAATCAACTATCAGGGTTAAAGCCCTACACGTTTTAACAATTCTTTTTCAACGAATGCCATTGTTATCTCGCATTATGTCAACTGATTTTGATATCGAGACGCGAAGACAAGCATTAGAACACTTTGGCAATTGTGAGAAACTACTCATTGAATCTGAGCACGAAATGGCTCTTGCTGTATTGAGGCTGTTTGTAGTAGTTGTTACTGAGGTTGATCGAATAAAGTCGATTCCTAGTGAGTCCATCTCTCCTGAATGGGGTATGTACATTAAACATGGCAGTTTATATTCTCAAAAGAGTACTCACGAATGCATGCAAACTTTAACATATTATAATAATACTGTATATATGTTTATCTGATTATATATTAGATGCTTATTTTGAGGATTTGGATTTACGTTTGGCCAAGGAGATATTGACACTAACATTGAATTTACTGAATAATAATAATATTAAAGAAAATGATAAACATACAAAGGTACCAAATTATTGTTATTAATACTGATATTCGTGATGAAGTGTAAATTATACTAAGTCGCACTACCAATGAAGGCTATACAATATCTACGATGTCTTTTATCCGTATGCTCAATTAGAGCCAGAATAGTTGATAGCATAGAAAGAGATTTATTGAATCTTATAAGAACTGATGGTATGAATGAATTGAGTTAGCAACTTGAAGGTTGGGTTAGAATCATGACTTTTGTCACTTTTTTTAGGTGAAGGTGCTAACTTATTGGCGAAGTTTCTTCTCATTCTTTCGGAAGATGGCATTTTAAATTCACAAATATTACCAGAATTATTAACACTATTGGAATCAGATGAATTCATAGAAAAGCCGCAATTGTTTGTAAGCCTTATAATAGCTATTATTACGGTTTCTGTTGTCGAGATTGGCTAATTCGCATACATTAACTTCAAGGCGACACTTATGCGCACAGTATTAAGATCAGCATCGAATGTTATGATGTTGAAAAATGAGCGAGCGGCTATAGTAAACAATGTTAAAGTGATCTTGGACAAGTTTGGTTCCTGGTCAGATTCGAACTATCATCGGAATCAATGGTATCTATATACTATTGGCAGAGAGGCCGGGAAAAGGGGATATCACGAAATTATGAAGATAGTGATGAAATCTCTCTATTCTCAGGTATGAAGTAGGAGAAACCTGCTGTTGGCTATGATGTCTTCTTTTATAACTGATGGGTGTTTATTTTAGGTTGAATCAGAACGTTCTCGGTTCTGGTTGGAGGCTCTAATGAGCGTAGCAGAGGCAGAGACAAATATACTAGTTACCATTAATGGAGAGACATTGAATCTGGGCTGTTTGTCTCATGCAGTCAACTTGTATACTGGTGTTTACTACAAACTGGGTGTATGATATCATCAAATGAGTTTCGAACGTTGCCAGATGCAAGCATCATTATCTTTCTTTTTTGACATTTGCTATTTTTTTATCCAATCCTTTTCTGCTAGGCGATGGCTGCAAGTGCGAAAACCTTTCACAATAGGCGATTTCAGGAATGGTTTATCCAACTACGGTCGGAATTCGTTCAAATTATACAAAGAACTCTATTGCTTTTAAACCATCCCTCATTTCCAGTCTGGTCACAACCGAGTAGAACTCAAATGGTACGTTGGTTATCTGTTTGTTCGATAATACGTCGTGTTGATGAGATACTCATTTCATTCTGTTGATTGCGAACATTGCTTTAGTTTATGTCTATTGATGGCTGCTTGTCTGACTTGGCGTGTCGATTCAACTTTTGTGCCCATTCTTTCCTTGACATTGAGGAAGAAAGCGTATCAGTGTTAGAGTCATATCCTCTAAGATAGCATACAGATGAAATTGCAATTTTCGACCTTCGTTTGGGTAACCAACGTTATCCTTAACATTATAACATTTCAAATATGCTGTTTAGTACTATCTCATGTTATCAAGACAGTTTTTGTTCACCGGGGAGAAAGGTAAGACAAATACCTCAATAATGTTAACAGATGTTCACTACTCATAACAAACGTCTTTGTAGAGACACTATTAATGGATTGGATCCCTTACTTTTACCGTTGATACGCTATGCAACTGCTGACCCTAATAATAATATGAAATACAAAATCGAGTTACAGAAAGGAAAATCGGGGGGGTTTCATTCGCGACTAGTAACAAGTTGTATACAAATTATTCAGATGGTCATGAACTGGGTTAGGATAGGCAACACGGCTGTAAGCGTCCGATCTGATACTTCTCTTTGATCAATAGAGTTTAAGACGCGTTTAGTAAACAGTTTGAATGTAACATTCTCATTCCATATTGTCTCTAGGACGTGATCGCACCAGTCAGAGAAGCTATCCGGGACATAATACAAATCCCATTAACGTTACCGCCTTTCTTTTTCTCAAATTATAACCATACCCATATACAGGTCAGTTTTTGTTGTCTACTGTTCATTTAAATGTGCATATTAATATAATTGTAACCAAATCTTTTGTTCTGGTATTAGTGGACTACTGCCCCCGAGTGGAAGACTAGCATTAACAACTTCTCTATGTATGAGCCAAAAAGAGTCTCATGTAACGAAAAATTGATCTTACGAATAGATGGCATAATACATCCTGGACAATATCCCAGTAAGTTTTGGGTGAATTGATATACCGTACTTAATTAAAGCTGGTCACAACAAATGACGCTTAATCTTATTGTTCCAACTTACTAAATAGCTCAAAGGTCCATCAAGCAAGTCCAAGTCACTGTATTTGGATCACGCATGAATTATGAACATTTGTTCATCAAGACATCACTTGAAACTGCGATGAAATTCTCATCAGCAGCAGCAAAACATGCTACGGCAAATATTGCTAATGAGGTAAGTCATTCTATCCGTATACAACCTACAAATGGTTTTTATTATTTATTTACGCTAACTTGCTTCGTTCCTCCTGAGCAGCGGCAATTAGAAGTCTGTCAGCCCACCGTTTGCACTGTAACCAACAACAACAATTTCTTCACGTGCACGGCCTTAATTACATTCTTACGTGGTAAAATGGTAAGTGATGAGATGGGTTTTCTAAATGTCCACACAGTCGTCATAGATGATGATAACGTTCCATGGCATATTGGCCCTGATTTATCACTTCCAATCAAGCTTTACTATTCAAGAACGTATTATTAATAAAGCAGTCGCGTTCGTTTCTTTTAAGATTGATGTTCCAATTGTTGTATCATCCTTACTTTGTGCAATTGTTGTTATAATTATCCAGACACTAGTGATTATTGTACGTGCGTGAAAGAAATATGCATAGTCAAGAACTACCACGAAAGTTATAAAAGGAATAATAATTTGCCGAGTGAGACAGCAATAATCTAAACGAGAACCAAAAATTGAAATTAATCTACAGTATAATCTGATAATGGAACAAGCAAAGAAAACTTGCATCCGCTGTTAAACCACAAAAGAAATTTCCCATTTTCAGACAGCGAATGGAAAGCTAAGAAATACTTGTGTTCATTGTCGCGAACAATCGGATCAAATTTGAAAGAAACGATTAAAACGTCTTTGGAAAGCGACGCTCAAAAAATTCATTTAGAATGTTTTATTAACCTAGAAGAATTTGAAGATAATGGCGATGCAGAAAATGTTGTAAAATACAGGGGGGACAAAAGTATTGCACACTTTTATATTTATGATATTGAAAAAATTTTATATGTATGCATAATAAAAAACTAAATTTTGTATCATCATTTGCTTAACAAAAAACCCCTATTTTTTCATAAATGAGTTTCGACAAAGCGCTTACTGATTCTCAAAAAGGTGGTATAATTGCAACAAAAACTAGGTTACAATGA
>CAJVPI010001021.1:0-17862 GCA_910592345.1 Paraglomus brasilianum
GCAAATGATTACCTAATAATGTTTCGCTAATGGCTTAAAGAATCATTATCGCCGATAAATATCACCGAATTTCATATCTACAGTATATGTTAGCCAATAAAATTTAAGAATTTGATATGAAAATTTCGGACTGATCTACATTTTTGATGACTATAGTAATAGTAATAGGTGCCTTGCACCATACACAACATGATAACCGATTTTAATATTATTAATATCGTTATTACTTTATCATATTATCTATATTGTATTCAGTAATCACTGGCTCGCAGAAATTTTCTGAATTTTGAAGAAAGCAACATTTTGGAGCTAATTAATTAGAGTTAAAATAACTTAGTCACATGACTACAGAAATTATCAGACATTTTTACGCAAAGGTTAATGCTAGGCCCCTAGTTAAATTTGGTTAATTAGAAAAGGCGTAACAACAAATTAGTAGCGATATTATATCTTGCGGGAAAGTTTTATAAACTGCGTTAATGATGAATGTTCGATTTTTAACCGGCAATTCAATGTTTCAAATTCATAGCCATCTGGCGATTTAAACGAGCGTTGGAAAAATCAAGTTGTAGCTAATCCAACACGCTCAACAAGGTTCAATTCTCACGAAATGTTCTTACCCTGTTAAGCTTCCGCGAATTGTCCCCTTGACAGCTTATTGGTTATACTACGAAGCCAGGCACAAAGCTCAAGCTGTACTTAGTTTGTTCATTCCTATCGTAAATACATGAAAGAAAAGTCATCGCTTTTACTTATAAACAGAAAGATACGTACGTAACTGTTAAGCAGTTCCAAAAAAAAAAGGGGGGGGGGTTGAGAAGGAAAGAAGAAGAGATACAAATAATATGTAACGAAGACAGCGATTGGGATGTATAGACTTTATTGTGTTTTATTTATGTTAATAGATTTTGCAATCGTCCCAAACTCATAAAAACATGCTTCATGCAGTATTTCATGGATTAACTAAAGTGTAATGTTGGCTTAACGCAACTTGACGGACTTTGTTTGATGAATACTGTTGGTCAATTTGATACTGAACATCGCCTACGAATCGGATTCAACACCTTGCGAGAAAGCTAGATCGAAATTGTTAAACATGTTGAAATATAATAAGAAATTGTTCGTTTAATTAGACACCAGATCCAATCGTTCCAATAATTTCGTGTATACCGTGCAACCTTAATAGTTTCCGAGCTACTTATTTGACGACAAAATACGCAAAATAGAGCTTACATTGCTGACTATTACTAATTCTGCAATTTTAAAGCATGTCGCGTTACGTTCGCGTTCTGCGTTGTGGATAAGCTGAATGCCCTTTTCAAATCGAATTGGCAGCTTCCATATGCTAAATAAATGTCGCGGGAAAGAGAAGATATTGTTTGATATACACATTAAGGGGTTGATAATGTAGGTCACGGGAACAAATTCGGCGTCCATAGACACCGCAGCTCCTTTCCATATAAGATGTGTCTAGATCGCGACACGGTTGACAAACTTCATCGTAAACATTCTCTCTAACAAACATCACGTAAGCTATAACGAACACTATGATGAATTCTCCGTTGGTACCCGGGACGATTAAAGCGATATGGCAAGAAGAAAGGGATAACGTACTTACGCATGAACCAGTCTTACAGCTTATTAATGCGCCTATTAGCGCATTGCCGACTGGGGCTTCTCAGAGTAAATACAGGTAGAATAACATAGTCAATTCAGTTGAGAAAGAATCTCATAAAGTCTTAACAAGTCAAGTTTAAAAAGTTTGCAAAGATATATACCATCTAAAATTAATCGACGTGATTTTATCAAACTAATAATAAATCGACTAATTCCATATCATTTGCATTTCAAGGCTCTGCTTATCAGATGGTTATCTCTTTATGCCAGGTTTGTTGCTAGTTAGATGTTTATATAGGCTCACATAGTAGAACTTTAACTAAAGTCGTAAACCATCTTCAGCTGCTATATCTCCCATCCACGTTGAAAAGGCGTTGCAAAGACGTCAATTAGAAAGAGGAATGATCTTTCGGCTTAAATCGTACACTGTTAATCAGGGTGGAGCTCAGAAAACAAAGTAAATAGCATATTTTTACTACATATATGTGGTCGATATATTTATTAACATTTCTGACAAACAATTTCGACTAATTTTAACAATCGATTCTCACCTTCTCTATATTCTCCATAGACTATTAATCATCACTGACTTTGAATATATTACAACCGAGCTAATCCATGGCACTCCAGAGCCGGTAGACCGCGTCATGCAGGCCATTCGTACTAACCCCCTAGGCAGTAACCAGTCTCATAACCTGCAATCAATTCAACCCGATTATGTGGGAAGCAGGCCTACGGATGAGTCTCGCGTTAACAATGCGCTTAGAGTTTCCAGAGGAATTAATGCAGCTCCAGCGCCCACCAAACCATCTGTATCAGAACATGTTAATGTGTGTCCCATACAGAATATTACACCGTACCAAAATAAGTAAGTATTCGTATAAAGGATGTAGAGTGAGTTTGAATAGTGTGAGTACTGCCGCGTATATTGCGTGTTTTACTCAATCGGATATTGTCTAATACGTTACAAGATGGACAATCAAAGCGAGAGTGGTCCAGAAGTCAGAAATAAAACACTGGACCAATGCGCGAGGAGATGGGAAGCTGTTTAATGTCACCTTTATGGACGAATCGGTAGGTTTTGATGGTGCTGTAGATTAACTATATCAAATTATGATACGGTCGAAGTAATTGTTGGCTTTGACTTGAGTAGGGTGAAATACGTGCCACAGCGTTCAATGATCAAGTTGATCAATTTTACGATATGTTAGAGGAGAATAAGGTCTGTCTATCAGGATTTCTATCACAGCATTCTATTGGTCTGCATAAGGTTGTACTCTGCTTAACCACTCTAACGATTGTCTTAGGCGTATTACGTCAGTAAAGCACGTGTAAATATTGCAAAAAAACAGTTCTCTAATGTTCGACACGAGTACGAACTGTCATTTGAATCTGGAACGGAAATCCGTCAGGCACGTTACATCTCTAAATCGTCTCTGCATGAATTTACTCTTATAGCACGAGTTCCATAATAACATGTCGATTTTAATGTAGTGCGAAGGTTCGGCAATACCGGCAATTCAATATAATTTTGTGGAGATTGGACAGCTCATGAATTATGAGAAAGATTCGAGTATCGGTAAGTATTAAGATATTATAAAGTACTAATTAATGTATATACTAAAGTTTTCTCTGCTTCTAGATATTATTGGGGTTGTAAAAGAAGATCATGGATTGAGTTCGATAATATCAAAGTCTACGCAAAAACTAGTATGTTGTAAAATATTAACTACAACTTGGTATAATGGAATAATTCAGGAACTTAATTGTTTATATCCAGGTATCAAAAAGAGAATTGACTATCGTCGACAAGAGTATGTACCAGGTCAGATTAACTTTGTGGGGGAAACACGCAGAGACATTTGATGGATCCAATGAACCGGTTATCGCGTGTAAAGGAGTTCGTATCAACGAGTTCGGAGGTCTGTATAATCCTAAATTCAAAACTGTTTATCTCGGATATGCTGTAATATTCAATTTTCTTTTTAATAGGGCGCAGCTTAACCACTATGTATTCAGCCATACTTCAAATTGATCCAGAAATCCCTGAAGCGGAAACTCTGAGAGATTGGTTTGTCTAATTCAAATTGTATTAAAACATAAAGTATCTAATTTCCGATAGCGGGTTATTTACATTGTATATCGTGTGGATTTAAAGGTACAATTCAAAAGCAGGATCCATAGAATTTAACAGTTTCACGCCGGGTATGGTCGGAATTTCTAATGGATCGGCGGGACAGAATACGGACGAGCGTAAGACGTTGGCTGAAATTAAAGACTTAAACCTCGGCATGGGCGAAAAGGCAAGTAGTTCAATATTTATAGTTGAGTTCTTTTCCCCTTCGATTTTTATATTGCCATCAATTATGCCTGATCAAATCGATTTCTTCAATTTCTCTAGCCTGACTTCTTTACCGTAAAAGGTACGATTATATTCATTCGAAGTGAGAACTTCTGCTATCCCGCATGCCCCGTAGACAGCAAAAAAGTCACTGAAGAGAGTGACAAGACTTGGCGATGCGAAAAATGTTCGAAATCATACGATTCGCCAGATTATAGATATATCCTAAGTATCGGTATAGCTGATCATACGGGGCAGGCGTGGTTACAGGCGTTTAATGACGTTGGAGCGCAAATAATGGGCAAAACTGCTACTGAATTGCATACGCGTAAGGTATGGAAAATGTTCGAGCCAGAGATGAGTTGGTTGGTCTGTGTAATATTAAGACACTAAGAATTCCTGTTATAATTCGAAACTAGGTCGAGGACGAGACTTCATTTTCAGTTGCAATGATGGAGGCCAATTTTAAGACCTATATTTTCAGATGTCGTGCAAAGATGGACAACTTCAATGTGAGTACAGATAGCGTATCCGTGCATTTCGTCCAATCTCTATTCTGTAATGATTACTAATCTCATCTCCTCACATCAAGGATACAACGAGAGTTCGTTATACTATTTATACTGCTAGCCCAATCGATTGTGTAGCAGAATGTCAAAAATTGATTAGTATCATTGACAAGTATAATGTGTAAGACTTCAGCATTTCTCGACATTGGTTTGTAACAATTAATACCGAATTAATAATAAAAATTAATAATATCAGCATAAACGCGTTTGTCTCGTGACTACAGTTTTCTGTATAGTGGTCACAAGCCAATCTAATTACAAGCACCGCTTATTACATATCTACATTGTGTTTGTGGAGGCAGAGTCCATCTTCCGTCGTCGACTAAGCATTATAGCCGTCAGACATTCGGTATGATTAATCTCAAAGTGCTTCCTCTTGCATGCGTCCGGCGTCCTTAACGGTAGACACTCAGCTACCGCGCGCCATCTTCTACCATACTGGGTCACATACTGGCACAGTTTCTGCACCTCGTCATTAGACCATCTGGGACGTGAAGGTCTATAATTAATCGGATAATTAGAAAACAGCTCCCTATGACATTGCACAAACATCCTAACTGCTGATAAGGATCTATCCGGAACTTTAGAGGCCACCTGTACCCAATTCCTTCCGTGTTCACGAAGAGCATCATTTACTCGTTTAATCTCCCATGAACTCCATCGCGAATATCTCCTACTGAAAAATTGTTTCTCCTTTAACGCTGCAGAGGCAGGAAATAGATCCGGGTGAATTTCCACGTATGCCTTCAATAGCGTAGGATGTCTGCCAGTGAGTTCAGCGATAGCGCCCCAATCAGGCCCATATCGATTAAGGATAGTGTTTATTCTATTCGTTTCATCCTCTGGTAACAATCGCATCTTATCATAAAATCTTATACCGGTCCGCTTCGAGGTCCATCTTGAAGCATATTCGGCATACGATCTTCCTTGTAAATACTTGGATAAAACATCCCATCTGTACCCGATATGCTTGGCTATCTCTCTAATCATATAAGCCTCTTTGACCGACCAGCGATTATTTGTCTTTGCACGTCTAGTCATGAGTGAGTAGCACCTTATTTTACACGAAAATGCAGTTCTACCTGGCAATAATTTAGCGAAATGTTTCCAATCCGGTCCATGTTGACTATACAGACGTATCAAATTAGCAGTCTCCATTCTCTCCCAATTAACAAATGGTGCAGCCGGATCATTCTTTGTTATATAATCAGTTTGTAATGACACATCTTGCAAATGTTCATAGAACTCGGCACTATTGAAAAAATCGTGCAATTCTTCATCTTCGTCAACGGAAGTAGTGCTAGTCTCGGCATCTTTATTATTCTTTCTATTGTTACTATTTCCGACATTAGCGTCACAAAAATTGTCACCAAAATTACCATCTACACATATCCTTCCATCTTCCCACAACTGCTTGATTTTTAGACGGACACCTTGCCGTGACTTTAGGTAAAAGTATCCAGAAACTAAATCTGCATTGTTAAATAGATTAACCATCTCTATCAGCAATTCTTCTTCCTCTTTCGTCCATGGTGGATCAATTTCACGCAAGGAATATGAATCAGTGTCCCACAGTGCAGGAAGTCTATCAATATGTCGGCGAACATAATTTAAAATACCCTTGAAAGTTCTTCCGGGAAATTTAGTTGCAATAGCATTCAGATCTCTACCATGTTTCTTTATAAGTTGATTCAACAATTTCGTTTCACTGCTCGTCCATTTTGTCTGATTTGGCTGCGTATATGGATCAGGCGGAACAACCATAGTAAGCTTATCTTTCACCGCAAGGGCAGCACAGGCAGCAGGTGACCGGTTAGGAAATTCCTCCGAAATAATCACCCATTTTTTCCCATACTTTAATATTAACGCCAAGAGCTTCTGTTTCTCCTCCATTGTCCATCTGTTCCTACTAGAGTAATAACGTCTTCCTACTCTATATTTGGCATTACTGGAAGCCCTATTATTAGCCCATTGTTTATAACAATCCTCTGGTGTCTTGTCGATAAACTCGGCAGCAATACGTATCCAGTCCCCACCAAATTTACGTACTAAGGTAGCTAAAGCGTTCTTCTCTACATAAGTCCACTCTTTCTGCCGTCTGCGTCTAGCAGTTAGTTCACGGAGTGGGGCTGATACTTGATCGACTAAGGTTGCATGACTACGAACACAGTTGATGTTGCATGTGCATACGCGAAAGTTGAACGGAAGCTGTTGAGGATATAGAGAAGTGCAAAGTCTTGTGAAGGATCTAAGCATCAGCTCCACGTCGAAATGGAGTACTTGAATAAACAGTTAACATTAACGTTAAATGATCTATTACCGAAACAGGCAATTATTTATAATCACGTGATTAACGTCAACATTTGACGATATACGATACTTTTACTGCCAAATACCCTTCACAATTAGTAAACCGCTAACTAAGATTATGGATATAGTACATTACAATCATAACAGCTGCGAAACAACTGCCCTTTTTTTTCCGTCTAGTTAGTGAGGGTAAATACTAAAGATAAAAAGAAATAGGGTAATAAAAAGTAATAAGATGAAAAAGAAGAATAGAACTAAGTGACACATATGGGATTTGTTAACAAAGTGAGGGAATATGTTGTATGTCTAATTAATTTGTGAATTAAAAAATGACTTTTATTCTTCTACTTCTTCGGCGTATTCCTCGCCCTCGTAATTAACATCTTCATCATCTTCGACTAAATATAACAAGAGAGATTTAAGTTAATAAAAGAAATACTATTGCAATGATGGCATATTAACATTAACGTTATTCACCTGCAGCGTCTTGATATTGCTGATATTCTGAAACCAAATCATTCATATTCGACTCGGCCTCGGTAAACTCCATCTCATCCATCCCTTCACCGGTATACCAATGCAAGAAAGCCTTCCTCCTAAACATAGCGGTAAACTGCGTATTTATTCTCTTAAATAACTCTTGGATTGCTGTACTGTTTCCTATAAAGGTTCCCGACATTGTCAATCCGACCGGGGGGATATCACACACAGCAGTCTTGACGTTACTCGGAATCCATTCGACAAAGAAGGATGAGTTCTTTGTCTGAACATCGTGCATTTGCTGCTCGATTTCCTTTGTGGATAGACGACCCCGGAAGATTGTAGCCACGGTGAGGTATCGTCCATGGCGTGGATCAGAAGCAGCCATCATGTTACGGGCATCGAACATTTGTGCAGTTAGTTCGGGTACGGTGAGTGCTCGGAAGGCAGTTGAATTTCTTGAAGTTAAAGGGGCAAAGCCAACCATGAAGAAGTGAAGACGAGGGAATGGAACTTTAAGGAAAGGCGAAATGTTAAATGGTTAGTATCAAGACAGTGGGGTGAAGAGATTTTAATTCACGCTATTAATCTACTCAAACTTACCCATATTCACAGCTAATTTCCTCAGATCACTGTTCAATTGTCCGGGGAATCTCAAACATGTAGTAATACCACTCATGACCGAAGAAACCAAATGATTTAAATCACCATAACTCGGATTAGACAACTTCAATGTACGGAAACAGATATCATATAAAGCTTCATTATCGATACAGAAAGTCTCGTCGCTGTTTTCAACCAGTTGATGTACCGACAATACAGCATTGTAAGGCTCAACTACTGTATCAGATACTTTAGGACTAGGCACCACCGAGAATGTACACAACATCCTATCCGGGTATTCTTCCCTGATCTTTGAGAGCAAAAGCGAACCTAGACCTGAACCCGTACCGCCACCAAGGGAGTGTGTCACTTGAAATCCTTGGAGACAGTCGGTAGATTCGGCTTCCTTGCGAAGGACGTCGAGAATAGCGTCGACCAACTCTGCACCTTCGGTATAGTAGCCTTTAGCCCAGTTATTTCCAGCGCCTGATTGGCCAAAGATAAAATTATCAGGACGGAAAAGCTGACCGTATGCGCTAGATCGGATCGAGTCCATTGTGACCGGTTCGAGATCTATCAATATAGCTCTAGATTTGGGACAAGTTTTTGTTTACACGTCAATAATAACGTTCTTTCCAATAGGTGACCTCCTCTATCTATTCCAAATTTTGTCCTTTTACTAGTATTATTAACATACCTTGGTACATATTTACCACCCATACCCTCATTATAATACACGTCGATACGTTCGAGCTGTAAGTCATTGTTTCCAGTGTAAGCACCGCTAGGGTCTAATCCGTGTTCAGCAGAAATAGCTTCCCAGAAAGCTTGACCGATCTGTATATAGGGATGACGCGTGTTTAGAAAGTAGGGAGGAAGAATGCAAACATATGTAAACAAAGGAAAACGCGTGTTTTGTGATGTAGAATGGCGTCGAGTATTGAATGATGATCTGAGTAGAGTTACCTGATTGCCACATTGACCTGCAAGAGTAAACAAGCACGACACGTGGGAGTAAGTGTTAGTGAGCGTTCGATCTTTACGTGCTGACGTTCTTTATTGTCGCTTTACGTCTTTTACATACCTGTCTGCAAGTGAATAATTTCTCTCATTGTGTTATACTGTTTGGTAGAGTTATTTTTTTGTAAAGAGGAAAATGGAGGATGAAATTAAAAGAGAAGTTTTACAAAACAGATAAAGTGGGAAGTAGAATTGAGGATGAAAGCTAAATACAAATAACTGGTTGAGGGGGTTGATTTTATTGAATTCTGCGGGGGGTTACGAATGCCATATTTACGTAATGGACGAATCAGAGAACCTTAATGTGGGGATGATTTGACTGGTACACACGAGTGAGGTGTGATGAATATGAAGTGATATCATTTGTATGTTTTATTAGTTTGACTGTTGTTATTAACGCGTGTTCTTCGTTTATTAGTAAACTTGTTCTTTTGATTGGTGTTTTACTATTCGAAATATGGCGGGCAAGGTAGTGTAAATACATGACACTGTTGTACTCCTATCAGGCATCTTACAACGCACATCAGAGGAAAGGGTTGACTGCGAGTATGAACGTGAGTGGTCACCGTGATCATGTGGAGAGATTTATTCAGGTACTATTGTATTAAATGGTGTGAATCTTGTGTATTGACATATTGGTCATGATTCGCACGATCAGAACGGGATGTCTGTAACACAATGTGTACGGTTAGGGAAATGCCACATAATTAATACATGTTACATTGTGTCTTAACATCTATTTGGATTGTGCTGCGGGGGATGTTAACGTTAAAGATTATATCAATCGAGGATGTTCACACACATGCGACGCAGAAGATTGGGCGCAGAAACAATCACTCATCAGTTTATGTGCCTCGGGGAAAGTCGTTGAAAGGACCCTGAAGGCGGTGGGAATAAGGGTTAACTCTATTCGTAATACCTGTGGTCACAATGTTACACGTGCTTGTGTGTTGCATCTTAGCTGCTTCTTACATTGGCAAACAAGGTTGTTGGTTATTCTTTCTATTTATATTGTGCAAATCAGTATTGCAGGATTGAGAATAGTCATGTTACCGAAAATGATAATCGAATATTTATCCGTTTATTATTATTATTATTATTGGTCATAAATCAAAAATTATCATGCTCACCTAAAAATGAACTTAAATAATACTAAATGGAGAATACTTTATAGATTACAAATCATGCGTAGGCAAAACGCCACCGAATCCAACGCCGACGAACGCCGCATTGTGTCCACTTGTTAGATTAATTAATATCCAAGAAAAATTTTGGGGGTTCTGCAGTGTCAATGTTGGTCCTGCTGTCATCATTAAACAACATACGTCCTAATCTGAGTAGTTGAAAATGGTTCAAGCTTTCAAAAATTTGTTATGTGGGGCTAAAAATTGCTGGTGTGGCTGAAAGCAGGCTTTGTGTTCATGGCACAGACGTTGCATGACTATGGAATATCATCCCTTATAACGGCTGAATCTTAATAACTCTGTTTATAACGGCTCCGGCGCAAGTTACATAACTTTGTATTATATAAAAAGCTTTTACTTATGCCACGAAGTCAAGTGATTATTTGTATATATTAATATTGATAAATGTAACCATAACTCAGCCAATTCTCTTAACTATCATTATGAGACGCAAGAGAATTTCTGCCGATTGAGGACTTAGTAAGCGATCAAGAGATAATCAATTTGGTTCTTCAAGGTGATTATGAATCGTCAGATAGTGCTTGTGCTAATGATGAAGAAAAGTTATCGAAAAGCATTTCATACAGGGAAGCTCACTCTGCAATTCAGACCACGCTGATGTTTTTAGAACAAAAACGTGATGATAATATAAAAGTCAGTTGATGCTGCTGCAAACGACCTTGTTTCATATGATTTATCTTTTATTTTTCTATATCAAGTAGTAATCGCCGCATTAGCAATAGATCATCTCTACTTCGAAATAAAAATGGTATAATAATAATAATAAACCTTATCACACAAATCATGTGGTTACACAATTCCTACATGTGTAACAATTCTATATACCGGTCTCTCTTATAATAACGGCCAAACCACTCGCGCCGGTATAGCCAGAGTTGACTGTAACACATTAGTACAGTGACACCTCCATAAATGCAACACCTCAGGACCGAGCGCTGCGTTGCATTTATGGGGTTTTTGCATTTTGCATTTATGGAGGGTTTCCTTATTAGGAAAGATATTTTAACGATTAAACAGATTTCCCTTTATTATAAATATTTTGGCTATCAATATCCCTAATTGTTAACTAAGAATTGTATAATACTACCTTGTTTCCTTAAATTACCTGTTTTCGCGAATGAATTTCTCCAAACTATTAACGGCTTTTAAATAACTACTGGTTCTCTCTTGTTGAATCAGAAAAGTCTTTATGTTTTCTAAACTTTTTAACGCCTCATCAGCACTCACTATCGGGGTTTCATTACTATCATCATTAATCTCTTTAATGTAACTCGAACGCTGAAAGAATCTTTCCCGTGCACAACCAGACTATAATAGTAATAATCCTTCTGCTGTTTCAAAGCTATTGTGAACAGGGTAAAAGTCAAACACTGGAAAAAGAAAATAGCAACTCTTCACACATAAAACTCGATTTATAACAACTAATATTGTGCGCGAATAGTGATGTTTGACTTTGATATTGTACAGTACTAGTACGTGAAACAAATTTGTGCTACAACTGCTACATTGTGTTGATCATTTTTCCGCACTTAGGGAAATAAATCTACTAGTACGGCAGAAAACGGGGGGTTGCATTTATTCACTAAGTCCCACTGAGCAAAGTGTTGCATTTAGGGGAGGATTGCATTTATGGAGGTGTCACTGTTACTATTAATAAACTCCTATTCCGCAGTTTGTGTTATAGAAGTGTTCGTACCACTTACCGATCACGCGTCCTGTACGACGCACTCTATATATATCTGTTTTACCTCGCACCTTTTTTTTCTCTTGATGATCGTGTTTGCTTTGACTATATTCCGTGGTTAGGATTAACTTCTGTAGGTCAAGAGTTTGGACATATACATACTGAGATATACCTCGATATGGTCTCAAGTTTGTGATGACAACTGTATTCCGTGTGTGAAGGGTTCCTCACCACCCAAGGGATTAAGTTCCGAAGGAATGAAGCTCTATGTATGGCGTATTGAGACTAACCCCTGTCGTCGTTGCTTGACTGTATTCCGTGGAATTAAAGTGCCACCCAAGGGATTAAGTTCCGTAGGTCACGAGTTCTCGTTAACGGCCTCGAAGAGGCACCTAGCGGGTGGGTGGAATGGTATAGAGTCGTGAATCACACGATACTTGGCCTGCGCGTGGCGTGATTCGGGCAACGTTAAGAACGACCAAGTCGTTAAATAGCGGCTAACAGGTATCCGTTTGCAATAGTTAATAGTATAACAGTTACAAACAATATATTTATCATAATAAACTATTTTGCTAATGTCTCTATCCTATGTTTACATGTTTGTTGATTGTCACTTAAACTAACATGACTTTACGCATCCTGCCTTTTCTACTGACATTTGAATAATCAAACCACGTGAGACCGACTTATCGAGTTGCATCTAATTAAGGCCCATCTGGAGCTGTTGGCCGACTTACGAATTTACACGGATTTGACCGACTTATCGAGACTGTATTCGATCAGATATAGAATAAAGAGGAAATGCAAATAAGTTCTGGTCTTCTCTTATTATTTGCGATCAATTATTGGTGACCTGTGGGTACTATCTATTAATTAAATCTCCAGTGGTAAATTTGCTTCATATATATCTATTGAATACAGTACTTCCATCGCCAATCACAAAGTTCTGTAAGAGAGAGAGATTTAGCCTAGTCAAATAAAATAAGCCTTGAGTGAGGAATAATTTCAAAAGTCTTAAGCATTAGTAAACTCTAAATGCACGCGATTGCTTGGACCCGATGGCGTGCACTTGGAAAGTTTATCTGCATTGTATCGAACCGAAGCTAAGGTCTCCGTACCAACTGCTTTGGAGCCATTACGTATATAAATTTTATACATGCTTACGTGCATTGACACTTGTTTGAGAAAATATGGAGTGCCAGTGACTTGAAAAAACTGATATTTCATGTGTTTTACTAGTAAATTGTTGCATTGTATTATACTTTTGGCAGAAAAAATTTTAAACCGCATTATTAAATAAACACAATTCTTTAGACTACAAAATAAGAATTTCACCTGTAGGAAAAAGTATTAATTCCGAAATCAGCATCGTTAATCGAATATTAACGTGTTGGTTTCAGTAAACACTATGCTTAATGCTATGAACAGCGAGACCCCTAATTAAAAGACACCAACTGCGTCAATAAGTATTAGCATCAGTCGAAAGCGCCAAGCTTTGGCGGAAAACAGCTAAATCTCAAAGCTGGCATACATCAGCTGTGTTTTCCATTTCTACTCGTGCTTCACATCTTTGTCTTTTTGAAGATTGTTTGCAATTAAATACAGGTCAAGAGTGTATTTCTTGGCCCCATAAAATATAGTATGGTTTTCTTTATTGTATACTCCTATTAAAACATGTAACCTAAAAAAAAGAAGTAATACTAATGTTGCAAAAAGCGGTAGATACTCAAAACATTTACCGGAATTCTTTATCAAGAGTATTAGAGTTGAAAAACTGTTCTGCTGAAACGATGTAACTCACCATCTTGGTGATTTTTGAAATCGTGCCAATATATTCTGACATATCTTGACTTTGTTGTAAAAAATAATGTCTAATGCCTTCAGTGCTTCACATGTGTAGTCATTGGGTTGATGTCTATATGTCTAAGTTAAATGTTGCCTTAACCCACTGAGCAACATCTACATGGGTAGCATTAGGGTTACTGTCTTTGTACTTGAGAACAAGCAATTTTTGCTTGTTTGTTAATATTAATGTAGTTCTATTAATTTTTGTAGACATTCTATAATGCAGTACTTAAATAGAAATGATCTAAGATTTGGGGCCAACAAATGTCATGCACTTATAGAATTAGGGAGAACCTACACTTATAGAATAGGTCCCAACTTATTTCCTGCACTTAGAGAGATAATGCACTTAGGGATCATGCACTTAGGGAGAGTCCACTGTATCTAGTTTTGTATAAGGATAATCCGATTAGTCGCACTAAAAGTCTCGCACTTCTGATGAGAAGAATTTGGAACGAATGAAACGGACGCGGTTTATTGTAAAATCAACACCTGGGAGACTGAGACAACAACCCTCAAGGGTATATTAACTGATCGGAAGTTTTGACGTTAAATCTTTCGATCCCAAGTATTGACCGAGATACTGTGGACGGGCCCTACTTCTTCTAACAGCAAAATTTCCTGAATCAGAAAACACACCAGAAGTATAAGGTATATGAACAATTGCTTAATGCTGTAATGCTGCAGTTTGTGTCGTGCTACCGATAAATTATGTGCCACAAATTATATTTTAATATGTAAGATCAAAAGTAACCGTCAAGTCTCCCGTGCTTGTTCTTACCCGCTTATTAATCCACATGGCTTCAAGACGCACCACACGGAAGAATTCTAATTCTAATGTAAAGGTAAAAAAACCACTACTGTTTGAAATAGAACTCGCCTAGCCTTGAACAATATTACTTCTTAGTACATTTCTAACATCCTTTTTCCTATCCAAATCAAATTTGTCCCTTTTCATTACCAACAACTTCCCAGCATTCAGCGTCCAATGATTCTGAAACTTCGTCGCCATCTACTTCCACAGCTGCAACCAACACGTCTGATACTCCATCATATCAATCAATGACAATATCACCAGTATCATCTTCATACGTTCCTCCAACAAATCTTTATCTTGTTGCTAAACCATTTAAGAATCCACACTATAAAACGCCAAAGAAGTTCAAGAACCTTAAACAAATCCTTGCTGCTGAAAAGGCGCTGCCATCACCATTGGATCTGCCAACATGTAGGTTTTATGTGAAGCAATGCATTAAGGCGTGTGAACGTTAGCGTGCAATTAATGTAGTTTCTGTCTAGATTCGAATATCGAGGCTCCCCCATCGTTAATACCTCAGAAGAAATATTGTGACATTACAGGGCTAGAGGTAAAGTAAGAGATGATCCATCATTTACACTGTCAGTGGTTGGGTTCATATATTCTTATTCTTTCGCATACACGACACGAAACGTAGGCTCGCTATACAGATCCAAAGACAAGACTTCGTTATCATTCGGCCGAAGTATATAAAGAAATCAAACAGCTTGCACCGAGCGTTGTGCAACAGTATCTTGGGCTCAGACATGCTGCTGTTGTATTGCGATGAGATTATGCGATAGTAGTCATCGAGAATTTCCGTTAGGAATCAGTTAATAGTTGGGTGGATATGTACACATGCATTGATGCTTACTATTACGATTGAAATATATTGGTAATCAAAGACGAACATGAATAGATACGAGAATGGACTTTTCTCCAATGAATATTTGCACTCCTATATCCAGGGATGACTTGCGGGGAGATCAAGTATCTCGGGATTTTTCTGGTCGAAGTTTCTCTTTTATTAATACTATCAAGATTCAATGCATAAACAGACAAAAATTTTCAGGTTATTTGCTAACTGCGATGTTCGAAACATTCTGGGATTATCACATTACAATAATTTGGATGATGCCAACACAATACATCTTATGTGATAAAATGGAAGCAAGGGCCAGCCCCGTTCTTAGAATGGGCCAATTCCCGTAACAGAAATTTGCCAATTTGAAGTTTAACCAATGCTGTATATGAAAACTTGGAGTAGACGATCCACACTCTTGAAAACCTGTGATAGCAAAGCAACTAACGGTTAGAGTGTTTCAAACCTTCTTTTAATTCAATTACATCGCCAATGCAGCTATATGAGAGGGAGTCTCAATGTTGCCATTGGGTATATATTTAGGATCACTTATTTAATATTAATGTAAATTGGCAGCAGGTAATGATAATTTCGGAGAGATCCACTGTATTATTGTTATTATGGGAAGAGGTTCTTATAAATTAGGATTTCATATACATTAGTTGTTAGTATACGATTTTAAGCAGAATTGGATCGTGAACACTCACAGCACTGTGACCGATACAACGCGTTTTTCTTTTTTTTGTTAATAAGATCATACAGTTGGCTAAATGTTTCCGTCGTTCTCTCCGACTTGGCACATATTACTGGACTGTCGATACTATGAGCAATAACAAAGGTGCAGGGTTTATCCACCTCTACTAATACCGATACCTCGTGTAGTGCATCATCTACTTCTTGGTTATTAACCATTACTATCGCGAGGGACTTTTATTCGGTTATTAACCATTACCCCAGTGAGCTTCGTGTATATTATAAATAGAAATTGGGTATTTGATGTAACAGTAATGAATTAATCCAATGGTGTGTTCAACTTTCAGGTACGGTCATATTCAAGCGAGTTCTACTTTAAACCGAGCGAAAATACATACAAGTTTGGTGAAGCGAGAATATAGTAAAGTTTTTTAATTCTGACAAATTATTGTCTAGTATAAGGTATATATGACCTGATTGTTTAGTTTGCACATACTATTATGATTATTGTTAATATGGGCGGAACCTAAAGTTTGATACTTCAAATGCTCTTAGGAAAACTTTATCAAAAAATAGATAAAAATAAAACAAAAATATTGTCTTATTCCTGTGGTCTGCGGATACTTTCTGATGTAATTTTATTACGAGTTTATTGTTAAAAATCCTCATCCTCATCAAAATTTTGCAATTCGTTATCATCAGAGTCTGTCTTGATCAGGTTTCGCAATATCAGTGTTCGGTTCCACAGTCGGCCGACCCATGGTTTTATGAGGTGTAAACTCGCCATCATTTCTGCGAATCCAGTCGGACAACACCCGACCAACTGTTACCTCACCAATCCCAAGTGCCGTGGTGCGTAGTGTGAGGAATTTTCGTTGCTCCGTGCCTTGCTCAGCACTGGAAAAGTACCCGTGAACGCTAATGATCATGCGCCGTTCGTTGTCGGTTAAAGGACTTTGTGTGCGCGCCAGCGCCGATATATCTTCAGGACAATGATATAATTTTACAGGACGACGGCAATCTATTGGATAAAAAGCCTGTAAAATTCAAGCGTTTCATATCAGCGCTGACTACATTACGAAGCCCAAAGAACTAGTTAATACGCGTGAGTGCCAAACAATTGTATGCTCAGAAAAAGCTCTCACAATCTAGTGGATTTACTTGAGTCAAGTTACGACGCAAGTCGCTTTTGACATTGTCTAAATTCAGGTTCCTAATTGCTTTCATGGCAAAGTGTTTTTCATACCCTTCGGCTCAGCATTTACGTTACCCAGTACGTGGTGCAACAACCCGGTCATTGTGTGTAAGACAGTTTAAGTTACACGTAGTTACTCTGATGGGAAATTTGTTTACCCTATAACAATTGACAATTATGGGTCAGTATATATATCTATAAGGGACTATAATGGAATTACTCCAACTCGCGCCAAACTTGTTTACTATGATTTATACCAATCAATCAAATAACTATAACATCAAGAATAGCGCAATTACAATAAACATAAAACCAAAGTTAGCTTCGAAATAAATTTCTGTTCCTCAAGCTCTCAATTACAAGATGAACTAGCAATCAATTATAAGCTTTTTTCTATTCAAAAAGACTTCTTATATGCATAGATGATGCGAGTAAAACGTATCCAATCATGTAAGTTTCTCATAAGACACCGACACGTCTCGTCTTGACACGTCTTTCCCTAATTATAGTTTCTTTCCCTGGTTCAAAGACACGTTTATTAGGTATTCATAACCTCATTGCTTACTTATAAAGTGTATAAAGTGCTTGTAAATTGTGTGTTTTGCGCTTTATGTGTTTATATATTATAACACAGATATTAGT
>CAJVPI010001022.1:0-17851 GCA_910592345.1 Paraglomus brasilianum
AAGAAAAAAGAGCGCGAGAGTATGGACGAGATCGCTTTCCTGGAATACAAGCGAAATTTTGAGACTAAAATGAAAGTCCCTACTACTCCGCATAAAAAAGAATTAAAAAGTCGATTTATGGCTCTCATTGAATATGCATAATCTTTCAAAATAATATGATCTAGTTAAGTAGAATACTCTGGCTGGGAGTATATTACTATATTTATCTAGCCATACATTTTAGGTAAAGGGATTTTTGTCGCCTCTTACAAATAAGTATAAGAAAAAATTCAAATCAAAAATTAATACTTCGATACCTGAATCATATAAAGGGGTTTTTGTGTCGCACGATTTTGATCGAAATAAAGTTCTGGGTAAGTGCTTCCAATATAGGGGTAAGGTAAGTCACAGAAATTTGTGGAACCGCGCGGTCTCGGAAATCCGATATATAGGATAAGGTAAATGGTCGCATTACAAAATATACGAGATATTCGATGACCATTTTTGTGTTGCGCAATTTTGATCAAGATACAGTTTTGGGTTAAAATAATCGTATTGTAAAATGTAATGCGTATGTGGTATGCTTCGAATAGTACTAGTAGAGACAACTTATGCTGAAAATTCTTGGGTCACCAAAGTAAAATTATTATAGGAAAGTTATGCTATTGCTCTTTGATGGGTCAAATGTAATATATTTTTTGGACCACCAAAGTAAAACTATACTATGTACAGAAATTGCGTTTTGATGGGTCAAATGTGATATACCTCATTTTTATATATTGATGGATCACCAAAGATTTTTCGGTATGAGTACTATTTCGAATAAAATAGAGTGGAATGCCAGTGTTCCGAAATAGAGTGCGCATATAATATATAAAATTATGCTTTGATGAGACACCAAAGATTTTTCGGTGTGAGTAATATTTCGAGCAAAAAAGTGGGCCACCAAGGAATAATTATTACAGATAAAAGATATATAAAATTGTGCTTTGATGGGTCACCAAATAAGTATTATTTTGAGTAAAAAAAAAGTGACACCCCAAGGTATAATTATTACAGAAAGATATATAATATATAAAATTATGCTTTGGGGTATCAACAGATATGATAACAATTCAGCACTACGTGCCTCATTCTCGGGTAATATTTGAATGAATTATAATAGTTAGCAATTCAGCACTATGTGCCTCACTCTCGGATGATATTCGAATGAATTATGTGAAGCCAACAATTGTTAACAACTCGGCACTACGTGCCTCATCATCGGATGCTTTGGTGGGTTACCAAATAGGGATAACAATTCAGCAATCAAAATCGGCATACTTTAATATAATATACTCGATAGCATTTTTGTGATATACTTAGCATACATATTTGGTAGCATTAATTGATAGCATAACCAGATAGCATGTATATAGTGTGTCTAGATATCATTTACTTGATAGCATACATATAGCATGTCCCGATTGCGTTAAAATTTCTACTTATTAAATATTCTAGGTGGTATATATGGTATATATTGTTAAAGAATTTAGCATAGATATGATTGATGTAAATCACAAGATGTAATCTTACTTTTTTTTGACTTGAGTTTTGCAATCGACACGTCACTAGAGGGTGTCTTAAAATGTAAAACGCACGTCATACTGGCGCATCTCAGCGGTTCTCAAGTGGCGATACAAATGCGACCTATATAGCGCCCGATATGTAGACTATAATTATCCCATCTTGGTGTCGTAAAAAGCAAAATGCACGTCACTTGAGTATGTCGAAAAAAGCAAAACACACATCATTCTCGGGTGGGTTATAGTCCATACTAAGTGGTATAATTGTAGTCTGATTAGACTACAATTATACCACTTAATCAAATAGATGCTGGGATAATACTTTAAGTTCATTCATAATTGTTTTCTTCCTCGTGATCACAGATGATATTATCAGTTTGGACTCCATTATCTGTAACGTCTGGTAATGTAAAGAATATATTGCATTCTGGCCAGCTACGGGATGTCATAATTCTTCTGAACCATGTTTTTGCATTCCTATTTAACGAATTCTCATAAACTTCTAATTTAAAGCTTTTTTTACTAATATTTTAATTTCCGCGCGTCAATAGCATGACATAACCTGATGCAACCACAATACAACCACACAATGTTAAATGTGTTAGAATTATCAGCAAGAAAAAAAATCACATGCGCATTACAAATTGTAACGCCAAGTATCTCGCAAAAAGAATTTATTTTTCTATGCATATTACACAGCATAAGTGCTATTTAAAAAAAATATATAAAGGCTAATTAATATATTAATAGTGAATACTTTGCAATAATTTATACTGATACTAACAGTAAGAAGATGAGTACATAAAAAAGCATAAATCTTTCTCCATATTGATTAATAATTTGTCAAAAGCTTCCATTGAATTTGCAAGTACTTGAAAATGTTACATTACTTACAGTATATTTGAGCTTTGAGAGATTCAAAAGAATTAAATTACAGATAATAACCATTTCTATTACAAGAAATAAAAATACAATAACATTTTGTATCAGTGATGCTAAATGCATGCTTCTACAGTATGAACCTTAACTTGTTACTTACCTTCAGTTTTTGGGGAGACTCTTTCTGTCTAACAGGCACTATCATTCTTCCAAGAGCAAGTTTTTCCTTTTCAGCTCTTTTTTTCAAAGTTTAAATCAAAATCATTATTATTATACGGGATATCTCGATGACTGACTTTAGCTCCTCGTATTTTGTTGGTATGTCGAAATCGGTTACATTAATCGACGAGTAATAGCTCCTACATATATAACTAGGATAGCATGCATAGTAAAGTAAAAATCTTTTGTCCTTTTAAGTTATTAGAAGTAACCTTGTATTTGTTTTCAATTTTGGAACCGGCACGTTCGCAATTGAGAATTCACGGCCTCAAGATAAATCTTTCCCTAAATTGTGCCTCTTACTCTATAGATTTAAGTTAGATAATAACAATAAACCTTTGAGAATTTACCACACCGTGAACATCCAGTCGAGGTGATATCCTTCTGCGTTACTCGGAGCATCTACCGCATTTGCTCGACGATCCCATGAAGCTCTTGATACCACTTCACCGCTTATTTAAGAAAATTATTTAAGCGTAATTACGAACAATAAAAATATTTGAGAACGATAATGAAACTTACAAAGGACTATCCGAAATGTCATCGAAACATGAAAAATATGACATTTAATAAAGACATCAATGTCTCGCTCCGAGTTTTGTCTATTGGGGATTCCTTTCGCAATCATCTCGCACCTGATGGAAGTTGAAGTAAAATTATGTAAAGTTGCATGTATAGTTAAACACTGAACTATCAAATGAACCTACTGCTTTGTTGGTTAGTAAAAGCACAGAAAATAAGGTCCAACCCCCATGTATGACCAATAAAGGACTCCAAAACTCAAATGAACCTATAGTACGTATATTAATATCTAACCAAGTCAAAAATGTACGCGACATCTGGATCCATGGAGTTTGTGATAGCCCGTTTCTGTCCGGCCGTTTGTGCGAAGCATCTTCGTTTCCACTGGCTTGATCCTTAGGATATCGTTTAGAAATCACTTCATCTGAACTGCGAAACCTTGCTTCATTGAGAACTCTTACGCCTTTATTTGCGTAGTTTTTTCCCCGCATTTTTCTGTTTTGGACAGGATAAGGAACATAGTCAATAAAAAATTTTATTTTTTGGTATAATTATTGTAAGAATATTAATAATGTCTTGGAAAAATGATTTCATTCGAGGTTTATTTATTTCATCCTATTAATGAGTCGCAACGAGAGAGCACCGAAAACTTCGGCAAAACCTCTGGATCGCACTACTACTATATCAAAATATAACCACAACACAACCTCCAGATCGCACTACATCAAATGTAACTACGACCCAGAATCTCGTATCGCGCTATATTATAAATATAACTACGGCCCAGAAAGGTCCATACTCATTACTTGGGTACCGAAAACTACGGCAAAACCTCTGGATCGCACTATACCAAAAAGTATAACTACAACCCAGAAAGCTTTTTGGAAGTTTAGCAAATCTTGTATAGCACAAAACCTTTCCTTACCTTATTGGCGTGATAAATATAACGACCATACCATGCACCATCTAAACCGCTCCTGTCGTTAGTATATGGTGACGAAGTTATAATTGCTTCTTTTAATTTATTTAAAAATTGTTCGCAAGTCCATGCTTTTTTCGAAATATTTTAAAACAGCTAGAAAACCAATAAGGAGAATCAGTCCACTGTCGAAAGCAAGTCCGCAAGTTTGAGAGCTTACCTTCATTCCCAACATAAGGTTTCTTTTTTCTGGTTTTTATTCAGCTAGAGTTTGTAAGTATAGGTTTAACATGGAGTCTGTCGCATAAATTACATTATGAGTTAGATTAGTGTGCTCATATACAGTATATTACCCCAGCTCGTGTTCTCGGAATAATAGTTTAAAAATATTAATTTATCAAACACACCATTTGCATAAATGTCTGTATAATACAATAAATCCCGCAATAAGATAAAAACAAATAAAAAATTGATTTACTTTTTTGATAAAACTTTATTAAATTTTCAGTAAATATTAGTGAAATATATGATGCTATCAAAGAGGGAGGGAGTACGCGGATTCTAGGCGAGTCCCAGCATATAAATATGAAACTAATTTATATAAAATCCACTACGAAACCCAAGAATTACAAAAAAGAACAGTGCACCTTACATTTTCAAACTAACAGAAACCAAAACTATTTAGATAAAGAAAAAATTACTTATGAAGTTATCAAGAAGAAAGAGTTTTCAAAAAAATGCAAGAAAATTCTAACCAACAATCAAGAAAGGAAAAAAACCTATCAGACTAAACTTTTAAGAAAAATAATCCACTTTTGTTTTTAACTCTGTTAATTTTTAACTATATACTATTTTAACTTTAATTAAAGTCATTTCTTAGGCTCTTTAACTTCGATTTGAGCAACTTGTTGAGTCTGCTGTTTCCTTAGGAATTTGACCTCACTGTCAAGTCTTTGAATTTTATCTAATAATTCTTGCTTTTGGTTATTATGCCAATTCTTTAAAACTTCTAAAGCTTCCAAGTGAGAACTGATTTCTCCCTTAGTATTAGCACTGGCTATTTGCTGTTTTAAATCTTTATTTTGCTGTTCCAACTTACCAACATAACTCTGTACCATTATTTACATTATCATCAGAGTTTTAACTAGTTTATCTTTCCTTAAATCACAGAAACAGTCTATTCACAGTATATTAACACTCTTTCTAATTGTAACTAATGATATTTAATCTATAAACTTTCTGAGAAGCCCCTGCTGTCGCCTTTTTTTTTTCAACGAAAATAGATGATAATTTTGAGGTGGTTGATTCTGCATATTGATTGTCATATTTGCTATTTTTTATAGAGAAGAGGATGTACGAAATAAAACGTTCATAAATATATTGATTTTCATCTGCCAACAGTACACGTATAATAAAATCAATACCCTTCTGATTTTGTTTGCATATTATTGCAGTACTACGAAGTAAAAACTGAAGTAGATCTTCTTTTGATGGGGTATACGTAATATATGCAAAGCTCGTAAAGAAAATTTTTGCATTAGCTAAGTTTTCGACATCAATTTGATGGCCACTGCACTGGACAGCCCGTCTCGATCATCTTCCACTTATCACAAATTGAACCAAGTCAACGCCCAAAGAGTGCATTTATGACAGAGGATGAGTATTGGTGGGCGGTCCTATGATTGTGAACGCGTGCCCAAAGCCATTGATGAGTATCCCTACACTTTGTGAAATCTATGCCATTTATTATTATAAATGCTATTAACGTCTTCTCCTCCCCTTTTTCTTTATCTACCCATTTTTTAAGCGCTTCGATCGTTTTTCTCGAGAATTGGCTTTTTGGAATAAAAGCGATAGTGCTTTTTCTTCCGCGCACTTTGTGGTATTTTATAACCATTTACTGAGCCCAGCTGAGAAGTTTTATCAAGTAACTTGTTAAGACTTTCCCACAAACATGTTATACTTGATAAATATTTTCGCTCAATGAGCAGCTGGTATTTTGATTCAATTTTATCGCGTTTGAGTTATAATTCAGACTTATCATGAGTTTTATGGTAAAGCAAAGTACCAGTGATAAGCAGTAACTTGCAGATTTCAACAGTGAAAGTGAACATTCTGAGTGGGATTGTTATTTGATTTTTGTAGATAATAAAATTATGCTTTAGATAATACGGTTGCAATTCGATCGATCGTAATTTGTTTTTTTAAGCGAAAACGTGTTGTCGTATTTATTGCTATTCTTACTCGAACAGTATATAAAGAATCATGGAAATTGTCCCGAGTATCGATAATTATTTAACAATAATAAAAAACAGTTATTTGAATTTATATTCAATTTTTTGTTTTTTCCTTGGTTCATCATTGTTTATTTTTCGTTCTTTCTGATAAATTTTATAAGTAATTTTTTCTTTATCTAGATATTCCTCGAGAATTTTGCTATCATTTATCTTAAACGTATATGGAGCAATTTTTTCACCCTGCTCTTCTGATGGTGCAGTAATTCTTTGGTTCCATGGTGGATTTAATGTAAATGAGTTTCATATTATTTTATATAGACATAATTCTATATCAAACTTATTATAATTTTTTGTAAGCACCTGTGCCAGTTTCAATAAATCCATGTCTGAGCCACAGCTTTGCCACTAAAGCAAAACTGTCATCAGTCATTGGTTGATTTTTCTGCCACATCAGCCATTTTCAACCCACATAGTCAAGTGTTCATTTAAATCTTGCCAATACACAAATACTTTTTTCTCACTACACTTGGCGTTTAGAATCACGTCACCTGATACCAAACACGCTGTAATTTATGATGACAAAAAGACAATTTTATTATTGTTAACATAAAATCGCTTACATGTTGGGAACTTTGAAACTTAATAAAAATTATCCAGGCTGACACGGATGTTTAAACGTTACTTTTTCCTCGATCTAACGTTTAATAAAGATGCATGTTTACGCCTTCAGTTATAAATAGAGCATGGTTAAAATGGCTTATTATTATTTTTTTGCAAGTAAAGATTCTGAAACATTCTCATCTAAATTCTAAATTGCCTCATCTTACGCCTTTGAAACCTTTGACGTCCTGTGACCAAGAAAGTCATCTATTACTGCTTCTTTTGTAAATTTAATGATTATCCAACCAAATTTAGCGCCAAGTTGTTAACCGTCGCTGCTTGGGATCGTAGCTCCGGATCAACTTTCCTGCATCATAATTGTTAAACTAACCCTCATTTGAACACGAATGAGTCATGCATTCAGGAGTCTTGACGTTGCAAACGGGTTTTATCAAGTCAGAATTAAGAATTTATTTACTGCCGTGTATGTAATTTCCCGGATTTGCGGAATTTTATTGCATAGATCTTTCTTTTATTTCTTTCTTTGCTCTTGCTCTTTTTCTTTTTGACCAAACAATCAGGCCAAACAATATGGCCATGATCACTACTATCACATGGATAAAACATGACTTCTATCTCATGTATTACAACGACACATGATTTGCGGCTGACGAATTGTGACACGTTGTGTTCAATTAAAGGTCTTCTAATTTGTACATGCAAGAGGTCATACACCGTTCCACAAGAGCATAACCAATAACAGTGCACGTATAGTTATTACCTCATCATTATATCCATTACAATTGATCTTGTCATCAATTTATCATCAAATTTCCGACAGGATCGTATGTTTTCAGAATAGTCAGACAAATAATTGGTAAAACTAGTCCTTCCACTCAACAAATACACGGCATTACTGCTACACCAGTTGCTTAAAACATTTGAATGCATTCCTGTCAAACTCGTGCATTTCTCGCTTATCTGCAGTCTTTCATAATTCACAAATTAAACAAATAAAATGAAATGTTCTCAGTTTCCATTATGTTACCATATTTATTGCCGAGAGCATAGCTGCATATGAAACAATGAGTGGGAAATTAGCTCAATAGTTTGTTACATTAATATATTTCTATTATATTGGTAGGTGTAAGACAGTGAGCAAGTAATAATCGCGTGGACAACGTGGGCAGATGTTTCATAAGCCTGACTGTACCAACTGCATTAAGTTTATCCAATGAAGGATATGAAAGGCAAGATGGGAAAACGTTTATGTTACCAGGCGTTTAGAATAAAAAAAATAAGTAATTAACATACTTGCTACATAATGTTTTTTGTGTGGGTGCGGAGTGTGTGCGAGGATGCGTGAGTGTGTGTGCGCATGCGAGTGATTTGTTATTGACGGATGTGAGCAACTGCAATGACAAATCAATGGGAAACAGCGATAACGACTGTGCAATCAAAAAGAGCAAAGAAAAGAAAAAAGAAAAAGAAACAACCACATGTAAATCCAAGACCACGTGATTTTACCTCGTTCTCATGTTGAAGTTTGGGAAACAACCATGTGGTATCCTAAAGCGCAATGTCACACAAATCGGAATCTGATACAGGCATTGATTGTTCACTTGTTGGTTTCAGATTTTAATTATCGGTAAAGCATAGCAGTATAAAAAGATACTTCAAATGATATCCAGCCCATTTTAATTACAATGAGATCTGTTTAAATTGAGATAATATTATCTTGCAGATACCCAAAACTGTGCACCGTTGGTTCTTTTCCATATATCGCTCTGTTTTCTTTCTTTACGGCTTTCTGCCCAATCCCTTGTCTTTTTTTTTCCCTTCCTTGCTATTCGCAGGATCGGGTCTCGTTTGTTCTCTGTTTTTGTTGGATACGATATGCAGCGATTCGTCGAGTCATGGCTGTTGTCACTAAAAATCCTGCTCAATAAAACTATTCGTTCCGCCGAATTGCCCCAATAGTAACACACTGTGGCTTGGGCTTTTATTTTTGACACTTTGGTCACTATACATACGGTGTTTGCATTGTCTTTTACCAAACATGACTGTGCGCCTTTGTGAATGAATCAAGCCCAAAAACGATTATAAATCGGGATTTGATTGGATTAACCGCTTTTGAGAGCATTGCGCTGATCCCCAATCCTCACTGGGACGATGACCTAAGCACAAATACAATGATGAATAATGAAAATGTCTCAACTTGTATTTACATCCCGGTGTGTATCTCATGATTATCAAACTACGGCAGTCGGACCAGTGAGCGTAGAATTTCCATTACCGTTGGGCGAGGGGTGGGGGGAAAAGGCAGCGTATCGTAATATTCCTTACCAAAACGACGGAAAATAGTACCAGACTTTGGTTTGTCAAACGTCGGCTTTTTAAAAAAAGACTAAATATAAAATAAACAGAATGCTATGTATTACCGTTATGCTATTGGTTTAATAGTATGCACGTTACGAACCAAGAGGACGTTAGTTTCATTGCATGGCGTTTCTTGGAAATGGTATACAAGAGATGAGCAGTATATAGACAATAATTTTGGTCTATGTTATTGGTAACGTATGGATTCGCCCGATGTTTCATTTGTTAATTGCATTGTTACATGTTACGTTTTATCATTTATGTTTGTTTATTTTTTCATTATGAAGTTACGCCCGCAAATAAACATGTAGGCACTTCGGAGAAACTAGGTTTAATTTCTCCACCAGTTGAAACTGTTTTTGTTGATCTATCTCTAGCATTCAAAGATCTACAATAGAAGTGATTCTGTTGTTCCCCAAGGGTCGGTCCGATGTCGGCGTCCCACGATAAAGTTATAATAATTCACGTTCGCATCATCCTACATATCCTAATCAAGACGAGCTGACGATAGTTGGCCTTTCCACCTGCCGCACTCCCATCCCCAACCGCTGTTCGCCATCGCTTTTTGTTAAATGGATCATTTTAAAGCACAAGTGGTTTAACGGAGAAGAGTACTACATTTGGATTGGGTGGACGGACGGACGGATATTAATGATCATATTATTGCCATTAGCATAATCGATACTACATCACAATAACGCTAGTGCAGATGAGCTTTACAAGTAGGATCCACTCGCTACCGTAACACTTGTTTGCCGGTTTACTTAGTCTTTGTGTCAATTCGGCTATTCGTCTGCCCGATTCATTACCCAATTTGTAACAGTAATATTCAAACAGATCGATGCATGTTACTACTTATTTTTAGCCAAACTACTGACGTTAAAAATTCATTAATAATACAGCGCCCAATAAGCAATGCTTTTTTACGATTGCTTCTTATTTGATCATTTGATTGCGTATAATATAGATTTCATTCAGACTTGTTTCGATAACCCAAGGTTCATCATTATCAGCTGTCAGATATCTACATCATAGTATCTACATCATATCATACACATACATATACACACACGCAACTTCTACCCATGATTCTATTATCATTATCAGCTGTCACTTTTTACATCATAGAGACACACGGCTTCTACCCATGATTCTATAATTCTCGGCTGTCACTTTTTACATCATAGACACCCGGCTTCTATCCACGATTCTGCCAACCTTCTACCCGTCTTGTTGCTATTCCTTCGTATTCCCAAAAGTTACTTGTTTAAGACAAGGATTATTATTTATAGTCTTTGGCTTATTGTATTCTAAGATTAACAATTTGTACGTCATCAAAATTGCAAATTGAAGAATCTAATATGGAAGTGTGATGTAATATAGGGGGGGGTGACGGACATCGGATGATCTCGTGTATTAATAAAGAAGTTTCTCACTAGGTGAATATGACTCAACATACATACGTTGTACCACGTAAGACCTGGAATGTATATGTAATTTCTTATTGTTCATAAAAGGCAAGTAATAGCAATAAAATACACTGCTAATAGTACAGCGTATAGATCCTACCACACAATAACACCGATATACAGTGTTCGAATTAAGATGCCCAACGTACCGGATAGAATTTTTCTTTTTCCCCGTTACGTTTTGAGTATCCTATTTGGATGCACGATCTGCAAAACGCAAAGTCTATTTTTACATCATTGGCGAATTTAATATGTCCATCTTTAGTATCAAAACTATAGACCAATATATCAAATGCACTTTTGCCTACGAAATATACAAAGTAATATTGTAATGAATTGCATGTGTTGTTCATTCGTATAAACGATCATCTTGCAGATGGTGCAATATCTGAATGTTATGAAGGAAGAATCAATCCAATTAAAAAGAGCAGAGGACTGGTTTTTATCTCGTATTGTTGTACGTAATGTCATTCGCTTTTCAAAATGACTGCATCAATGTTCACTTTGCCAGGAATGTAAACCAAGAAAAACACGACAAACCCGGAAGCTAGCAAGATCATATGCCGATATGGAAGTCAATGATGAATTATGACAGACTACAATCACCACTAGTTCCAGACTATAATCACTACTAGTCCCACTAGAGTGGGTAATTAGAACAAAGAGTAAACATCGATATAGATGAACATATTTATAAACAAACGAGTCAAACATCCGCAACAAAACGTGCAAATCGACCTACATCCACGTCCAGACTATCTATCACATGCATACAAACGTTCATATTAAATGCACACACATGAAGATGTTGTATATTACCTCGACTAACGATCTTTTCATTATTGACGCCAATAATCTAATAAAGAGTGTATCCCAAATGACAATATAGTAATGGTGCAACATGTAGGGACTTTTTCCAAGTGAATCACACAACAAACAATAATTAATTTGGTATTCGGGATAAGTTGTATGAAAAAAAGTGTTATGTATATTCATTTGTGTTTAGTCAATAATTGTTATATTAGTATTTTGCGTTTAATATATTACACCAACCAATTGCCTATAATTATAATATATTCTGATACAGCCTGATGTATTACCTATTAAGTTCTCAAGAGCCGTCAAAATAGAAAGTTTATTTCCCGATATATTCGGTTGTAATGCTCCAAAAATAATCCAAATATCTTTTCCCCACCACACCTATTTCCTCA
Source organism: Paraglomus brasilianum (assembly GCA_910592345.1). Classification (NCBI taxonomy): domain Eukaryota; kingdom Fungi; phylum Glomeromycota; class Glomeromycetes; order Paraglomerales; family Paraglomeraceae; genus Paraglomus; species Paraglomus brasilianum. The sequence goes on from CAJVPI010001022.1 coordinate 11,980, forward strand.
AATAAGCTATTGCTTCGTGTCAAGGGTCTAAAATTAATACCAGAATGGGGGGAAAGGAGATGATAACTGTACAGTAAATACTTGTCTGCATCACTGCCATTGCATTCATTGCTACGACCATCACTCATCATCACCCATCACTTGACCATTTGTCCCGATTAAGTAAACATCACTAAACTCTTATTCCGAACACTGGACTGATACATGATCAATGGTAGCGATTTTTTCATTGTATCTCTGTTACGCAGCCAGCGTCTTTTACAGATGACTGTGTTACTTTTTCCGAGATGCATTGCTAAAGACAGAAACATACGCTTTTTGTCTTGTGGATCTGTTGGGCAATCCGGACATGTTTAACTAGTTTGAGCAAAGAGGAGCAAGGTTTTTTGCATGTGAGTTGAATGATAAGGAATTTCTTTACGTGAAAACAATAAGATAATAACAGGACGTTAGCGCCACATAACTGCTCGATATATACTAGTAGAAGTTAAAGTAACAATTTCTATTGACCAATATGGAAGATGAAGCAACATGCCTTATGATATAGTTTATGTAATAATAATCTTTATTAGTGGAATGTCCGATGCGCAGGCCATGATCCGCTAGTACGCCGCCCCCTTCCTCTTAATCAATGGAGATGTCCTTTTGCTATTGTTTTTGTGCGTTGGTTGGTTTTCCATTATGCCGATAACACACGCATGCATACAGTAAAAGATGATAATAGATCGTATTTGTTGTGGCTGGTTCACTGTTTAACTCGAGTTTACCCGCCAATGCCACATGTCACTAGTCACACGCATAAATAAAAAAAGGCTGTATATTAGTGATTATCTGTTTCTGTTGTTAACCAAAAGATAGCATATAGCCAAGATACCAATTATGCGGCCAATCTTCCATTACTATCGAGTGCTATTGTGTGTATATGTCTGTTGTTTTACTATTATTATTAATGTTTGATTGTTATATATATTTTGATGTCGATAACATCTCATTGGTTGGGATGCTATTTATATGGATTTGATTATATACTATTTGTTTCATCACACTCTTTGGGGTAAAAATACATTATAGTAATGGTAGTATAATGTCGAAATGCAAGAGCAATGCAATGGTAGGAAACACGTCAAAACGTTGTCTCGACAAGATGGGGAAAAAAGTTATTGTCCCTATGTTTAGCGATGAATGTAGCGAACAATAGCATGGAAATACTTGCACATTATATTACATACATTATAATATATAAGCTCCATTGCAACATTCTTGTTATTGTGCTCTATATTTGATCAAAAGATAATTAATGTCGGATGTGTTTCATACGACATGTTTGGGGAGGAGAAAAAGAAAGAAACAAACAACAAATGACCGAATCGATGTTGATGTACATTCCCTCCCTCTCTCTCCTCCCCTCTCCCTCTCCCTCTCTCCTCCCCCTCCCTCCCTCTTCTCTCTTGATAATATGTTGGCTTGGGCATGACTAGCATTTGACGCGGCAGCAATATATTATTATGTAGTCATGTGTTCATAATGGAATATTGAGATGATACATGAACATAAGACAACGCAACAGTATTGGTACAATCGCCCATGTATAAATGTAATTGGTGATTTTTATTATTAGTATTAAAATACGAATGATTGTCTTTCTGTGTCTGCATTTTAATTAACCAGTGGTGCTACGTGGTGACGTCAGCTAAGTACGCATGTAATACAGAATTAATTTATAATAACAATTATAATAATAGTAAATATATACAATAATACAACATACAATAGGATGTGTATAATCAGTAAATGTAATCAATCAATGTAATATAAAAACTAATCAGTTAGTATAAAAAAATACAATAGACTTCAATCTAATTATTACAGACCTATTTTAACCCGCGTTCTCCATTCGTATAAATATAGGCGTCAGTAACGAATTTATCGACCTGCCCAAAATCTGTGACGATTTTGCATACCCAGCTCCTCTCGGTTTGTCGTATGCCATTTATTGAATAATTCCGAAAAAAAAAATCAAAAAAAATTAAACTTTGTCTCAGACATCGCCCAAACTTTTTATCAAACATATCTTTCTACGCTTCGATTTAATTAACTACGCTTATAACGCCGACTTAACGATTTCTATCTAAATAACTTCCCCATTACTTTTACTCAAACGAACGCTTTATGACATATTGACTCTATATCGTACATCGACGAACAAACTTTCGATTTCTCCCCCTCATTATCGCTTTCAAACAAACTGTCTCACTTCACCACGACTATAACTAATCAATCAAAAACGCTTTTTGGACAAAAGAAGCAGAAGAAAATTTTTTTTTTTCTCCTCCTCTCTTTCAATCCGTCAACAACAGACTTGACAAAAGTCAAATAAGAGCCACTATAAGGATTCCAACCTCCACTCAACTGACTCTTTCAATAACTAACGAACAAATCAGAACAAACTCAAAGAAAAACACGACCAACAACACAACCATTCACGTGTTTTTCTTTTCCTAAGGAAAAAAACCAAACAGATACGATAATACTCTAAAACGAAACGTAATAAACATAATCTCTGAACCCAGAATTCAAAACTAACAGCAAACTCGATACACATTCAACGACTACCTCGAAAAACATTCTTATTCAACATAATGACTACAATGCCTTTCACTCCCGTGTACGACACCCAAGACTTTAGCGATCTTGGCACCTTTGCACTCGACCACCCAGATTACTGTTCACTTTCCTCAACACCAATCTCTTGCATTACATACACTTATCAACCGGCGAAGGAGGTTGACTGCTTTGCGTCTGAATTCTTGTCAACAAAGACCTTTACCGAGCTTCTCACTGGTAGCAACGAACCAATCATCAATGAATACGATTATCACCAGTGTGCTGCCGTCTCTTCGCCAGAGAGTGACTGTGCCTTTATGGACGATTCAAAGATAAAACACGAATACTGTGATTATAATTGGGAATTGTATAATAATATACCACGCACAGACACTGCTGATTTAGTATGTAACCCAGCAAGCATCACCACCACCGCACTGACACCAATTGCCTCACCACACGATCAATCACCCATCATGCATCCATCAATGCTGCCCGCATCGCTGATTGAAGAGGAGCAAGAAGTATCTGCCGACGTATTAAATACACAGGTAGTTTCAACAGACCAGCAACAGCAACAAGACTATAGACCTCTTGTAGTGACACCTCCACAGACGCCTGCGAGAAGCAGAGGCAGGAGGATGTCGACCAGACCAGCCAAACCAGGAACTAAATGCTTTGAATGCAATTATGCTGGATGCGGAAAAGTATTCAAGAGATCTGAACATCTTAAGCGACATGTGCGATCGATACATACCCTCGAGCGACGTAAGTTAATGGGGAGAGTCAAGACGTGAGCGAAATAGATTGTTATCAGATTAGATTAGATTAGATTATATCTTGTTTAATCATCTCTCTCGAGATAATCTAGAAAATATATCGTGTACATACTCGGGATCTGTAACTAACATGTTAATCTCTTTGCCATTTTACAGCATTCTCCTGTCCTTTCCCACACTGTTCAAAACGGTTTTCTCGATCGGATAACCTTAGCCAACACATTCGCGTCCACCGACCAAACGGAAGAGAGAAGAATCAATCAGCAAGAGCCTTCAACAATTTCACCCCGTTCTTGCAGACATATCCAAATGGAAATATTCATGCAACGATATCTAATTGAACAATTAATGGGAATTGATTGAAAAAATCCGGAGATTGGATTATACATTTAATGACTTAACTTTTAACCACTCTCCCACTTTTAATCAATCTCTTTCACATTCTTCTTCTCTTCTACATCACTCTTTCACTTACACATCCTATCTCACATACACCCCTACACACACATCGTTCGCCTTTTGTTTTTTTTTGTTTTTCTTTTTTTTTTTTACTTTTTGCTGTTATCACTGGACAATGGTGACCTTGGAATTAATATCAAAAACTATATGGGTGGTCGAGGTTATTGTGTCAATCACTTTTCGAAGGTATTTTTTTTACTTCATACATATAGATTCTTATTCACAACTTTTCATATTCTGTCTATATGTACCTTCTTTGGTATCAATATGCTTTTAAATCATTGCTGTTTTTATTTCTTATTTAGTATATACGTTTCAATTTCTTCACGATATTCGTGTATCCTTGTATATTTTTTTTCCTCCTATTTTACATATTCTCTATTACCACTTGATGATGAGAGTACTTTTTTTTACTTTTGTTCATAACGACCGCTATCTTATACCACTATTCTTTTATTCATCAGTTCGCTATAACCAAATCACAATGAATGAATGAATGAATGAATTATCATACCACAGAACATCGTAAAATCCACATATAATGAACATTATTATATATAGGGGGTTAATATTGAACAGTACTGGCTTACTGGTCAATGGTTGGTTGAAAGATATAGTATTTTTATTATTGTTATTTTAGTGAGTTTAAACCGGGACAATTTCTTTTTTATTTCATACACTGTATACATCTTTCTATATACTATATATACTTCTATTCCTTCCTTCGTACTTATCCTCTCTCTCCCAGCTCAGCCGTATCGTCCAGGAGAGAAAGATGAGTTCGATAGACATGTATGTTTACGAATTTACCATTCCCGATGATATCTGATGTTTGACGTCCGACATGTGCGAAATGAAAGCGACGAGAAGCAAAAGAGAAAAGAACTAATGACTATAGTTAGTCCCACCCTCGTATCTTTTCGCCGCTTGTATAAAAGAATCAATTGGGCCCAACTCATCATCATCCGAATCGTAAATTATAATAATAGATTTGTACGTTTTTTCTTTTTCTCTTTTTCTCTTTATTATAATTTGCCATCATTGCGTGGTTATTCTTTTTCTTTTAAAAAAAAAAAGAATCTTTTATTTTCGTTTTATGTTTCAATTTTCTAGTTAGAATTCTTTTGCATGACGTGATTATATTAGATTGGTAGTACGCGTGTTTAGTTATGTTTTTACGAATATCGATTTGTTTTACCTTTTTACTTTTTCAATTGCTTTTACTTTTTTTTACTACTCCATTTTTCGAAATATAGAATTTTTTAAGATTTGATCCCACTATACAACAAGACTAAATTTCATTTATATTTCTTTTCTTTTTTTAGTTCATGTATGACGAATTATTACATTGAACTAGGTGCTAGCAGTTTTTTTTAAAGATCTTTTTTCTTCACAATAAACATAAAGTCGATAATATGATCTCTAATTAAATACAAACAGTGACGAATGGTAATACCAACTAGTAAGGCTAGCGATTATTATTTATCCCGTAGTTAGTTTTTACTTGGCACCGTATACGCCGCCGTGTTATTGTTGAGATGGTGCCACGTATGGTGATATTATTGAAGGAACATTGTATTAAAATAGTAATAGACGGGATTTGTTATAATTGTGAAAGCCTAGTGACTAATATGGACAACGCAAAATGAAAATAGAATAGGCGAAGCATAGAGATATAATTAGTTAGCTGGTGTAATACGTTTGAGCAGTCTGAAGTAAAACCACTGACGTATTGTTTACATAAGATCGCTTGCACTTTCTTGTTTATGTGCGGGGTATATTGACAGGGAGGAGTCCAGGGGATAATTAAAAAATAATAATAATAATAATAAAAGGGCGGAAGGGGGGGAGGGGATATCACATTGTATTAAGAATTTCGTCAGTTTAGCTATCCTATCCCAGCACGATATGGGACCAAACCATAAAACGAATGTTTGGGGGGGGAGAGGGATGTATAAAGAAAGACTATCATATGAGATCATGACTCTCATTCTTTGTTCCTAATTTGTATTACTTTGTTGTTTGAGATT